>VWZE01010410.1:748356-769833 GCA_013396675.1 Eubucco bourcierii
CCGAGCTCCAACTCCTCTAAGTCTCCTCCGCTCCGCTCTCCTCGGCGCTGCGACCAGCCGAACCCGACGACCACGACGCGCCCGCCTCCTCTACTCGCCCATTGGCTCCGAAGATGGCGCCGCACAGCCTCATTGGCCGGCGCGGGGCCCGCCCCCGCGTGACGCACGGATGGTTCTGGAAGCGTTTGGTTGGTCGGTGCCGCTCCGCCGCTTGGCGCTTTTCCCCTCCCCCGCCTTTGAACTGAATTCGCGGGAAAGGGCCGCTCGCTCTGCGGCGCGGGGCATGCTGGGTAGAGCGGGCCGCCCCCGCCCGCCCCTCGCCTTTGCGCTGCGGCTCCTGTCCCTGCTCTCGCAGCTTTGCTCTGCTGCTGTCCGCTCGCAGCTCTGGGCTTTACCTGCTCCTTCTCCGCGGCCGCACAGGTATCTGGTGTGCCTCTCGCCTGAGGGAAGCTGCCTTTTGCATGGCCAAGGGGCCGTTAAGCGGCCCGCAGGAACGTCGTTGAAAGAGTTGAGATTAGTCAAAGTAGAAGCTTGGGTGTGAATCAGTATGGCTTTTGTGGTAAAAATAAGTTCTGTCGGTATCTTGCAACTTTAATTACCATGACGTTTCCTTGGAGTATGCCATAAGAAACCACCCATAGACGCCCGCAGACTTTAAGGCAAAATGTTGCTCACTGAATTTTTTTCTTTCTTCGCTTACTGAGGAGCCACAGAGTTCTGAAGTAAAGGTTGTGCTGCTGTGGCTACCTCCAGCACCCTGACAGCTGCCTGCCTATGCCCAAGGACAAGCTCAGCATCAGGCCTTCAGGGCAAGCTTCCAGACTGAACCATGTATGTGATAAAACATGATGCAGTCCAACTGTGCAGTGGGAAAATTCAACACTGGCTTTGTGCAATTGAGTCCTTAGCAAGCTCAATACATGAAAGACTTCAACAGCCATCCTGTTCCATTGGCTTGCTTTTGTGAAACTTTTGGAGAGCGATATACAAAGTAGGCTAAAAATGGTCTATGCGTGAAATACTGCCTTGAATTTTCACAGAATCATAGAATGGCTCAGGGTGGAAGGGACCTCAGAGATTATCTACTCCAAATTCCTGGCTGTGGGTGCTTGGCTGCTCAAGGCCTTGAACACCCCCAGGGAAGAGGCATCCAGGAGCCTGCAGGGTTTGATGCTCTCTACATTCTGAGGACCTTTCAGGTAGCTTCTTCACTTTTCGTACCAGGAGACTTTGTCATGAGTGCTGAGCATTTGCCAGTCTTCCAAACTCCTACACTTGATAGCAACAGTGAACCAAGTGGAGAGCATCTTTAGGTGGCCAGAGGCTGATCCTGAGGTCACAGGTATACGCTATGGCAAGTGACAAAAGGTAACAAATACTGCAGCATGTGTGAGAAAGGCTTGTCCTTGGAAGTTGCTTATTGTCCCCATCTCTCTTTCCATCCTACTGTTTATAATCCTCTGCTGCTTCTGGTGGCTCATCCTTCTAAATTTCAAAACCAGGAGGAGGAGCCAGAGGGCAACTTTCTATGCAAGAGTAAGAAAGATGATTAGACAATTAATCTCTGGGCATTGGAGCCAGATCTGCTTGTAAACAGAGGAAGAGATGAGAGTCCAGCCTTGAGGGAGGGACAGGACAGAGCAACACAGAATGCATGCATATGAGCCTCATGGAAGGATCAGACAAAGTGTCAAACGGTAGAGCTTTGACAGCTTGAGCCTGTTTTCCTTAGTTGGCAGAGAGACTTCATTTTCTGAGTTTAGATCTTCTGCCCTGAGCTGTTCCTATGTCCTTACAGTACAGTGGTGTTGAGATGTGTTGAACTGCAAGAGCTTCAACAACTCTGAACTGTTATTTTAGGGACTTAGCATTACGGAATCATAAAGGTTGAAAAATACCTTTAAAATCATTGAGTCCAGCCCTTTTCTAACTCTACCAAGACTGGTGCCAAACTATGTTCCTCAGCACCACATATCTGCCTCTTCGAAACACCACCAGGGATGGGAATTCAACCACCTCCCTGGGGAGCCTGTTCCAGTCTTTGAGAAACCTTTCAGGGAAGAAGTTTCTTCTAATAGAGTCTTTATTAACCAGTCAAAAGCTTGTTACCAAATTACCCTTTCATGATCCTTTCCTAAACAACTGAGCTAACTGAATTTTAAGTACTTAGTGAATTGCAGTGCAAAATGCTCAAACATATGCATACCAGAATTTATCTGTATCAAAACTAAATAAATGGATGGTTAGAAAGAGCACAGGGCATAAAATCAGCCAGGAATTTTCATCAATTTAGTACACTTAAAAGCAATAAAATAAATACTGCTTTTTAGAAAGCTGGGAAGCATTATGGGTGTTTTTCAGAAGAAATAAGCTGTGGCGTGAGGCTGTTGTGTCCTTGTCCTGCCTGGTAATACAGACCCCTATAGATTTCACAATGCATTTATTAAAAACCCAAGTAATTTAAACATTTCTTGTCTAGATACATGGCAAGTAAGAGGAAGAAGCTGGGCACATTTAGCAAATGGCAGGGGATCTGCAAAGCCAGAGAAAATGTGTTTTGAATAAAGTTGTCTAAAAAATACAAGCAGTGAACTGGACCTTACTGAAATGGGTATCAACTCGTAACATTAAACATGTCCAAGATGATGACAAGTAGTGTATTTTCTTTTGCTATAAATATAGCAAATATCCTAACATAAAGCCAAAAAGGGCAGTTTAATAAGTTTAGTATGACAAATGGAAGAAACAATCATTTGTGAAGCAAAGCTGCTGTTGGAGCAAACCCCTGGGAGTAAAGCAGAAGTAGCTGGCAGAAGAGCCTTTGTGACATGGCAGATTTTGTGTCTTGAGATGGCCAGTCCGTTCTTGTTTCCACATACTGTTGGTGGGATTTGCACTTGAAATCCAAAAGATTAGGTTTGTTTCCTGCAGATTGAAAACATATGCTGCTCCTAAACCTTTTTCTCAAGGCTTTTTGCAGCATTCCTGTCACCCTGAAAGACTAAACTGCAGCAGATTTTGCCTCCTGAGGTATGTATGGAAAAGGGCAAGCAGACTTTATAGCACTTAGTGATTTTTTTTTCTTCATTTAGTTCAGTTGGTTGCTTTTCCTAGTTGCCTGTAGTACCTCTGCAGCTATTTAACTCTCCACCTTCCAGTCCTGAAAACTACTCAGCACATGAATATTTACAAAGTAAATCCATTTCTAAAGGGGAAATAAATAGCTGAACTCTTAGAACTTGGTCTAAATGGGAATTCTGTCAGTATAGTTATATTTTTTCCTCCCTGAACACAGGTCTGTCCATGTAGGTTGTTACTAAGTAAATACTACTACTACTTTAACTTCTGAGAGCTTCATTTTAAACATAGCTTCAGAGCAAAAGCTTGCTGCTCACTACCTGAACGTAAACTTTGGATCAATCTTTTCTAAGAATTCCTTACATTCAGGCCAAAGCCAAGGCCAGTGCTTATTGGGAAGCACTATGATATCACACTGGTGAGGAACTGGAGTTTGCTCTTTGGGATGTTGCTAAGCACAACAATCCCACAGCAAGTGTTCTGGGTAGCTGCACTTCTTTATTCTGGCCTGGAGCACATTCAGTGGGATTCAAGGCATCCAGCACGGAACATACCTTACACATTCCACTTTTGTGTTTACATCCAAACTTTACTTCTTTCTGTTTCCATCCATTGAGGTTCTCCTTCCCACTCTCTGCCCAGCCCACCAAAGCCTGGTTTTCCATAAGGGAAGCGAAAAGGCACAAATGCTGTAGAACCCGAACAGACAAAACCTCTCCATGGGGAGTTGTGGGTATTGCTGTATTCCAAATACAGATCCATTCCAGTGGCACCTCTTTCTTTTACTTACACAAATAAACTTCACTAGATGCTGAGTTAATTTAAAGTGTAATACTTGCTAATTCTTCTTTCAGTTCCTGTTCCGAATTTGCAGCCTGGTTTGATGTTGATCAGCAGTAACAAGCTGTGGACAGTGATAAGCTGTGGAAATGATAAGCTGCTCTTCCCTGCACACTTGGAAAAACAAAAGTCAGCTCCCACTCTGTGTTTTCCCACTCTCTTGTAAAGGGAGGCTACAGAATATTGCAGCTGGAGGAAGGGAGTAGCCCCAGCTTTGGGGGTAAGGAGTGGGTGGGCAGTGTGCTGGGTGTGCTTAGGGTGGCAGGATCATGTCGTTGGGGTGGCAACTCTCAGTTTCGGTTTGCACCTCTGCATGTTAATGTCTAATGCTACCCTGTTTTATTAGCGGGGAACTAAGAAAATAAACTTTACTGTGAGGGAGGAACTGTACTGAAGCACAGAAAAAGGAGATGCTGAGATCTTACCCAGCCACCCACATATGCTGATGTGGAGCTATGAATGTGGTATGTGTAGGAGATTGACAGAGCAGCCACTTGTGATTCTCATTCATCTCTTTGGCTGGGGCCTGCTTTTGTACAGGGCTGCTCAAATGTATTCCAGTACTCAAGGGACTTGGCCCTCAGGGAATCTTAATGCACCCAGAATGCACAGCTCTCAGCCAGCAGGTTGCTTATAGTTACCCTAACCTAACCTTAAACCCTAAGCCTAACTCTGAAAGGGGCCAGAATATTCATTTGCTCTAGAATGGCAGGAGGACAGCTCTTAAGATGATTCAAGTCTAATGTACAGAAATGTACTAGCACATCTCATACAATGAGCTAAAAAGTTGAGGGTTTCTAATGTAAAAATGTAAGTGCAGGATAACACCCAATTAGTTTTAAAGATAAAGCTTAAAACAAGTTCTTTAGTCTTTTAGGATTTGATCAAAACCATCAGGAAGTGCCTGCTGAAAGAAAAGAAGGTGGTGTCACTTCTGTTAGTGTGAATAAATGCCATGTATCACTAAAGACACCCTAGGTGGGAAAAGGAGTCTGTCCAGAGGACAGTCTTTGCTCAGCTGAGCTCACTCAGCTCAGACTTTATCTGGCTTGGTTGTTGGTCTGTGCCCTTCGATTTGAGTATCTTAATCAAGTTTTTAATTGTTTGAAAAAAAATGAGGGTGCTTGAGGTGAGCTGTATAGAAGTTCTTGTCCCTTTTGTCGTGAGAGAAAATGGATCTTTGTCATCAGCCTGCTTTTTAAACATCAGCTTCAGAAAAGAACAGAAAATGCTTTTAGCATTTTAATTCAAAGAATCATAGAATGGCTTAGCATGAAAGGGGCCTTGGAGATCATCTACTTCAAGCTCCCTGTCATGGGCAGGGACACCTCTCCACTAGACTCAGCTGCTCAAGGCCTCATCCAACCTGGCCTTGAACACCCTCAGGGAGGAGGAATTCACAACCTCCCTGGGCAGCCTATTCCAGGGGCTCACCATCCTTGTACTGAAAAACTTCTTCCTCAGCTCCAGTCTAACCCTGCTCTCCCTCAGCTTCAAACCATTCTCCCTTGTCCACTGCTAGACACCCTTATGAAAAGTCCCTTTGCAGCCTTCCTGTAGGATCCCTTCAGGTTTTGGAAGGCAGCTCTAAGATTTCCCCTGGCTGAACAACTCCAGCTCCCTCAGCCTGTCCTCACAGCAGAGGATGTAATTCAGACTTATTTGCCTTTTTCCACAGTAAATCTCTAGCCCTGCTGTATATGGCAAATTCATACAATCCACCCAGGCTACAATGTGTTTAATGTATGATTTCAAACAAAATACACAGGGGAAAAAAACAAGCCAAGTCTTGACATTTAAGTGCTTTGTACATGGGAATGGAACAGGAATCATGCTTGTCCCCACAGTCATTTCAGAGCTGCAGCAAGAGGAGTGGCCACTGCAACACTACAGAGAAATAATCCTATGTGAAGTTGAGGGATTGTGTTCTCTTAACTGAGCCCCGGAAACTGGGAGAGATACAGCAACTGAAAAACTGTTGGTGTAAACTTAATGATTAAACTCAGGCAGGCAGAGATCAAAGAGAACCTGCTGGGACAATGTGAGAATGAAGTCAGTTACAGATGTAAATAGAAGTTTCTCACCAAAAGCTCTGTTGACAGTGCAAGAATGAAAGCTTCTATCAAGCAAAAAGAAAATACAGGAGGATCAAAGACTATGTCAATAGATAGCAAATGAAATCTCAAATTAATTAATTAACAAATTTATTTCAGCCTTAAGTAAGGGATAAGTTTTAACAGGGATCAATTCTTTTGTGGCTAAACCAAGCAATGAGAATTTTGACTGTTATTATCAGCAGTTATTTAAACAATAAGATCAGGGCAGAAACTGCATTTCCAGTGTCTTCCAATTAGCACAGCTATACAAAACTCACCCACAGGAGACCTTATTCAGTGTTTCATATGAAAGTGAAGACATTATCTGTGGTTTTATAAGATAGAGATTGCTTCAGAAGGCTTTTACAAGAGTTTATCTGGGTTTAGGAATATTTCTGGGAATCTCATTCTGCAGATTGAATGATCCACACTCCAGGATCTCCAAGGTCCCTTCCATGCTCCATAACTGTGGTCAAAGTGCTTTTAAAGAAGGAGGTGAGAAACAGCAGGGGGTAAATTGTGACCAGTCCTAATACCACTTTTTGGAGGGAGAAATAAATCTTAAAATGGCATAATTTATGCTCCTGGCATGCCAGTTTAATTGGTGCTAGTACTGAGAACTCTTTGCCTTTCAAAGATTGGAGGCTTTGCTCTACAGAGTTTCTGTCTTTACCTCCCTATGATACAGCAAAGTCACCCAAGGCCACAGTCTCACCTCTGTTTCAAACCCAGACAGGTTAGTGATGTAAACTATGATTAGCATGACTCTGCTCTCCAGAGCTCTGGCAACAATCCTAAGTGCAAATGTATGTGCAAGAAATAATTTTAAATTAAAGGTAATTAAGCAACACTCTTCATAGTGTTGACACTTTGGGAGATGTAGGAGATGACTGATTTAAACTGCTGAAATGTGACTGGCATTCCACTGGATTATGAACTGGCAAATAGGAGATGATGACTGACTAGTTCTAACTGTTCTGCTGCCCTTAGACTGTCAGCTCCTTACAAACCAGCCAGATGACAAAATCAAATTAAAAGATATCCTTATAGCCACGACTGTACAAGCCCCTGGACATCTTCAATAAACAGATGGATCTTGTAGCAAGTACCAGATGTGAATTGGCAAGGAAACCGTTCCAGAGGCATCTCTCCCCTTCCCTGGAATTTCCCTGTGTGTAGATGTTAGGTCTTGGGGCAATTCAGAAGAAACAGAATGCCTTGAAATGAGTAGGAGGAAAAATATGATTTGTGTAGATTCAAGTTCAGAGCAGATGCAGAGAAGAAAGTAAAGCTCTTGCCTGTTTGAGTAAATTGTCAGGTAACAGGTCTGTTAAGGCACTGACCAAAAATGTGGAGCCCTTTTTACCTACAATAGTTGAAGAAGAGAAAAATGAGCTAATTAAATTCTAGGAAGTGTTCAGATCTGATGCTGCAGGGTACAGGGCCAGCAAGCTGCAGGAGTAAAGATATGCACTGACAAAGGGAAGCATTTGTCTGTCAGGATGGCAAAAAAACACCTTTGTGTAGGATGGAAACATGTACCAGCATTAGTGAGGGCATGGAGCAGTCCAAGTGACCCATGGCATAGTCCTAAAGAGATGGTTTTGGAGGCTCAGAGTGGAGCTGCAGTGCTGAAGCCACTGCTTGTGCAGAATTATTTATGAGTGCTGCTTTTGGCAGAGGCAAAACCAAATTGTGGTGGCAGTTGTTTTAATTAGAAAACTAGGGAAGTTAATATAGTCCCAAGTTTGGGTTAGCCTAGTTTTGAGAGCAAATTCCAAGCTGCTTTATTAACAGATGTGTTCCTTCATAGATTTTCAAATGCTCAGTAAATGCTACGAGGGCTTTGTTAAAAATATGTCCCCAGAGATGAACCACTGGCTCAGCTGAAGTCTCTGGAAGTTTCCCAATGTTCATGAGGTCAGGACATCACTCTCATTGTTTAAAAGGCAGCTCCACACAGTATAAGTTAACTGTAAAACACTGTACATCTGGTAATTGTTTATGCACTTGGGCAGTAAAATGGTAGAAAGAAACAGGCTACCTCTAAATCAATCTAGATACTGCTAAATAATTGGAATATTTGCCTTGTGCACATTAACCATCGCACATTTGGATATAGACAAGGTTAAAGCAAACCTGCTGGGTTTACTCCTAATTCACAATCTATCCATTGCTTGCAGGCTATAATCTATAAGCACCAAGCTGAGACAGCTTGCCAGAACTTCTGCAAGGACCTCCCAGTGGAGTTCTTCTAAAGAGAAATCATAAAAGCAGCAAACTGCACGACCCTACAGGTGCAAGCTGCAGCAGTTGTCCCTCCAGTCCTCCCAATAAGATTTGTTGAAATTCTCTGTTTCACAACGTCTTTATTGGTAATGGATCCCTCCCTTAATTTGTGCTGATGCATTTGGAATGTCAGCTTCCAAAACAAGGCACATGGGAGGCATTTAAAGTAGATTTTTTGAAAGGAAAATGAACAAAGAGCATGTCAGGTTCCATTTTGATTTGCATGACAAATCCAGCATGCAGTGTTCTGGTGGGTCGGGCTGGGCTTGCCTGCCACTCACTGCATTTGTCACTTTGGGTTGAGCACTTCTGACAGTCGGTTATGTTAATTGTTCTAAGGATTGTTTTGCTGGGGGGAGGAATGGAAAGGCATTTTGGCCCTTTTTCCACCTACAGGGAAGGAGGGATATCTGAGGGGAGAGAAAATGTTTTCACTCTGGTTGTGATTTATTCCTAATCAATCCTCTGAGGTCAGCAGCAAGTTCAGTGTTTTAAATCTCAGTGCTTCCCACTCTGGGTTTAAGCGGGAAGCACTGGGCCCCTAAACTGGAAACTTTTGTTTTGGTGCACACCACTCTTTCTTCCTTTGAGTCCCACAGGGCTGGGTCCTGCAGAGTGGTTTGTGCTGTGCCTATATGCCTCGATGGGGTGACATTGTGGTGCTTTGACAAGTGCTAACAAGGGATTTAATGCCCAAAGACACGTTGTGGGACACTCATTGTTAAGGGTGTGTGGACACTATGAGACTAACTCTCACGTGTCCAATATTATAGGTAGATGTTGCCAGTGTACCAGTAGATACCTATCTGCTGTTGGTAGATAGGTGCATACGGCTGAACTCTCCTGGAGGCGCAACTCAAGGTGGAGTTTGATGTTACCCCTTAGGCTACACACACTTCTCCATCATCTCACTGAAGTTGTGGAGTTCTGAGTTTCAAAGTTCTTCACTGCATGCAGGAGGCAGAACACTGAAGGTTGATCACAAAGCAGTATTTTCAGATTGGTAGAATGACCCCCACCATAAAGTTTCAAGAGAAGTCTTATTTATGTTGGTGTCTCATGCAGTTACTGCTGCTTTTCAGACAAAGGAGAGCTTAAAGAGTGAGGAGAGCAGAAAGACAGGAGTAGAATTTCCCAGAGGTTTCCAGGTAATGGCTGACATCAACCTTTAGGCTTTGGACTCCCACACTGCATTTGGTGTTCTCATTTGTATCTTGTGATCCAAATGCACCAGAACAGATAAGCTCTAAACACAAAATGCTTTTCTAGGACAAAATCACACAGCAATAGCAAACTAAATCAAGTTAAATTTTTAAGTGCAGTAATTCCCATCTCATTTGTGTTTAGCCATTCTGTAAGCTGCTTTTCATGTCCAGTCTAGTCCTCTTTAAGTCCTATTTTAGTAAAGTCTGTGGGCTTACAGGAGAATTGGTTTCAACTGCTGGATCTGGTTGGAGGCTCCAACCTTGGAAGTGTACAAAGCCAGCTCAGATGGGACCTGGAGCAACCACGTCTAGTAGGAGAGGTCCCTGCCCATGGTAGGGCATTGGAACTAGATGATGTTTAAGGTCCCTTCCATTTCCGTGATTCTACGATCTCAAGAAAGTCAACTGCAATATAATTAACGTTCTCTTACACCACCACTTCGCTAAGAGTTTCTGTAGTGCTGCTTTAGCTCCAGAGGAACCCAACGGCAGATGAACGCACCCGCGGGGCCAGCAGGGGGCGGCAGAGCGGCGCCGCGGGCGTGCCCCGGAACTTGGTGAAGGCGCGACCGGAAGTGGCGTCAGGCTGGGCGCACGCGTGAGCCCCGGTGGGTGCTGCTGCTACTCCTGCTGTCATGGCGGAGCGCATCGAGCAGCGGCTGGAGGACCGCGTCCCGGAGCTCGAGCAGTTGGAGCGGGTCGGGCTGTTCACGCATAAGGAGATAAGGTGAGGGACTGGGCGAGCTGGCGGCGCGGCCCGACCCGGCCCAGTTTGCTCCCCTCGCTGATTGCCTATTCCCGCAGAGCCATCCTGAGGAAGGCCTCGGCTCTGGAGTACAAAATACAGCGGAGAGCGCTTCGGAAAGAGGATTTCATTAACTATATTCAGGTAGGCCGTACTGGTGAGCAGAGCCAGCTAACTCTCGTCAGAGGTCCATTCAGAAGAGATACTGCAGTAACCCAAGTAGGAAGCTGGCAGCTGCTTGTAGCCTCTCCTCCCCTGGTCCCCAGTGCGCACCGTTGAGGGGTTTATTGGCACAGGCTCTTCGTTATCCACAACGGAGTAGGAAGCAGAGTTAGGAGCTGCCGTCTGAGTTTGCTTTAAGAGAGTCGTCTGTTCTCTTGTTCCCTGATGTGCTGTGTAAATTTTAGCTAAGCGAAATGAACTTTTTCATGGCATTATAAGTTTGGCTTGTGTATTATGCATCTAGGAATATGTGGGTTGTTAACAGCTCAAATCTAAAATGTAACGTGCCAGACAAATATTCAGGTTTACTTTCAGTCAGTCTTAGAAATGTTGTGACCAGGCTAGAAAAAAATCATTGCTTATGTTTTCCTGCATTTAATTTTTGTTGTGCACCTGACTAGAGGCAGAAAACTTTTTTTTCCCCCTCACTGTTCTGTGTATCTTAATTTGATTTTAAATGTTGGATTTTTTTTTCTCTCCTAGTATGAAATTAATCTGCTGGAATTGATCAAAAAAAGAAGAGCAGTAAGTTTTGTCAGTTATTCAGAATGCAAAATACTTCATGCCAAATTGTTTTCCTTGCAATGAAATTACCTTTTTTCTTTCCAGCGCATTGGATATTCATTTAAGAAGGAAGAAATTGAGTTCTCTATTCTGCAGAGAGTCCACAGCCTCTTCAAGCGTGCTACAGGAAAATGGAAAGTAAGTTTGGGTCTTTTTTATACCAAGAGGTTGAAAAATGTGCTTCTGGTGCATTAAATTATTTGCATATTATTGTCCTTAGGTATTTGGTATATTACAGAAGACTATAGTAGAAGAATGGACATCTGGTCTTGCAGTTAGCAGTAGCCTAGAAGCAGATCATTCCTGTCAGATAAACTTTTTTTTTTTTTGTACACAAACAAGGTCTAGACAGACCTTAACTGTCTAGAGGACTCAAATGGGTGAAATGGACAGTCCTTAACTGTCTAGAGCCACATATTGTAGTGTGAGTTTAATTTGTTTGCTTGCAGGGTCTAGAAATGGAATGAAAATGAACTTATCGTCTGCTTCAGGAAAATATTTATTCATCTAGTAGTAAAACCTGAACGAGATGCTTCAAAAAGCATTGCAGTGAGTTTGCTGTGGAGTTCAGAGTAACAGATTTGACTGGGAAGGCTGCAAGAGTGTATATCAATATGGGAGAGGTAGATTTCTTTGGGTATTTTGAAGGAGCTTGAAGATCTGGAGTGAAAAAGGGGGAATTAGAGGTTCAAAATGTCTTCTCTTTGCATGCCAGGTCATTGTACCAGTACATAATGTGTGTTTGTTAATGTGCAAGTGATTTTGTGCTCGACTTATTGTAAGGTTGATTGTCTCCCCTTTCATTTCCAACAGGATGATGTCCAGCTTTGGCTCTCACATGTTGCATTTTGCAAGCAGTGGGTGAGTGTTCGAAGTCTGAATCTTGCCAGAGTTGAGCTGCTGGATTGGTGTTTGAGCAGGCATCTGGAGCTTGAGTTACAAGGTGGAGCTACAAAATCTTTACTGCTGCATGCTGTAATGCTGAAATGATTTTGATAGCATTGTTGGAGCTGCCTGGGATTTTCACTGATGCTCAGTAAGCGTGGAGCTTGACTCAGGATCTGTTAGCATGAGTGGCTAAGGTGAGGCTGATTGAAACCAGAGTAATTTGGTTTGATTATACCTTCTCTAGAACAAATGGATCACCTGTGAGTTGTGGGTTTGTTCCAAACATTTCTTACAGAGGCTGTGCTGAAAATTACAATTCTGACAGTTCTGCACTTCATAAACTTAACTGTGCAAGACTTCAAGTTACTGGCATTCAGTCACTGTCCTTAGCAGTTCTGAAGAAGGTGACCAAGAAGTGGTCAGTGAGACTCTGGGTTTGAGCCTTAGGCAGTGTTAGTTGTGTAGTTCAGAAAGGTTTGAGTTAACTGTGCTGATGTGTCTGGTCAGTAATGAACAAACCTGAGAAGCTTTCCACTGGGGATAAAATATCAGAGAAGAGTCTTTTGCAGTACAATTGCATTAAAACTTGTGATCTGTAATGAAAGTGTGGTTCAGTTTGCTATTAGAGCAGGTAAACCAACCTGTTTTCTTTCACAGAATACAAAGCATCAGCTCAGTAAGGTGTTCTCTTCCATGTTGGCCATTCATCCCAACAAGCCAGGTAAATAAACCAATGGGGGGTGCTGCGTAAATGACCAAGTATAGATTGTATAGGGTTGGTTTAAGTTCTTGCAGATCAGTCAGTTGGGGTAAAAGTTCCTGCTGTCTTTCCTTTGCCTTGCTGCTACTTCAGAGAGAAGGGCTCTGACAGGAGTTGTGCTGAGCAATCAAGGTGATGTTGAGGTAGGAGAACCCATGGTCTCAGTGACCACTTCCCAGGCAGACTGGGGTCTAAGTAAATGTTTCAGAGGGAGGAGATGTTGAGTAGTCAAAGCTGCTTTTTGACTTTTGAAAACCTTATTGTACAACACTGGATCTGTAGCTATACCAGATTAAACTTCCTGGATCTGCTTAGCTCTGTCCTTTAACTGGGTTTTATGGGAGAGATAATCAGTCTTTCCCCATTGCTGAGCTCATAGATTATGTTGGGGTGGGTACACCAAACAAAACCAACCTGGAGAGCAGCTTCCAAGTGGGTTCTTGTGATCAACCACTTTGCCTTAAAATGAGTTTGTTTGTATCATCTGTTGCAGCACTGTGGATTATGGCAGCAAAGTGGGAAATGGAGACACGACTGTCGTCAGAAAGCGCTCGGCACTTGTTCCTCCGCGCTCTGCGCTTCCATCCAGAGTGCCCAAAACTTTATCAAGAAGTGAGTTCCTGATCTATGACTTGATCCATCAGAGTAGATCAGTCTGTTATGTTTCTCAGATCAGTCTTAGGAAACTAGGAAAAAAAATATTTCTCAGACATTGTTCAGTGTTGGCAAAGTCCTGATTTGTAGCTCCTCAGCTAGAGCTCATTTTTGTGTTCTGGGATGTTCTGTGACTTATCCCCACTCACAGTAATTCCATTTTGTTCTCTTGTAGTACTTCAGAATGGAGCTGATGAATGCTGAAAAACAGAGGAAAGAAAAGAAAGAATTTGAACGAGCAAAGATGGACTTGGTAGGTCAGCTAAGCCTAATGAAGGGATTCTGTCACTTGTGCATCACAGACTGCCTAGTTTACGTGGGCTCCGTATTAATGATTTGTTTGAGAAGAGCTTAGAGAAACATTTCGTTCGTGTCCTGTGCCTGTGTTCAGCTTTTCAGGTGTTTGCTCAGCTCAAATACTTCACACGTTGATTTTTCTTTTAAGTTTTTAAAGCCTTTTGTGGTCTCATTTATTTTGCAAGTTAACAGTGATTTCTGCAAAGGAATAGCTGAACTTGTTGTTTCTTTGTACTTGTGCAAATTAGACAAAGATAGATTTAGGTGAAGAGAAACATTCATGTCTCATATTTTTTTCCATCTTTGTGAGAATGGTAGCTGAGAAAGGAAAGCATTTTTTTCAGTGATGCTGTGCTCAATGTTGCAGGGGGAATTCAGTTATTCCGAAGAGATTCTGAATGGGGAAATGGCTCGCATCATCTACAGGGATGCTGCTCAGAAAATTAAAGGTGATGTCACATTGCTGCTACTTACTTCATGTGAAAATTGTCACTTTTAACTCTCCAATAACTACTATAGACAGACTTGGCTCCAAGGTACACATGAGATACATTTTCAAATGCACTGTTTCATCAGTAGGACACTGAGATTTATGGCAAGTGTCTGCCCAGACACTTAAATGTTATCTGGGTCCTGACACAAGCTTGCAAAGAGAGAAATGCAAAGTGTGCAGTGGATGTCATACTCCACTTAATAGTCATTTTTCTCCCTTTGAAATGTAGGTGCTGAGTTCCATCTGGCTGTGCTTTCCATTGCAAAGCTCTTTGATTTTACCCAAGATTTGCAAAAAGAAATTCTCGAAAGGTGAGGTCCTGGCTTTTGTTTTGTTTAGGTTTTTAAGAAAGATGCATTTGGTTACTTAGAAATGAAGTGTGCTTCTAAACATAACTGCCAGAGGTTGGAGGGGTGTTACAAATGTGGGATGTTTAGTTTGCAGACCAAGTTTGCTGATGATCCTCTTATGTGGGACTACATGGCCCGTCGAGAGCTGGAGCTGGGCTCTCTGCAGTCCACGGAACACAGCACCAAGCAGATGAAAGTGTCTGAAATGACCCAGAGGGAGGAACGCTGCTGTGCAGTCTTTGAAGAGGCTGTGGGAGCAGTGCCAACAGGTCAGCTCTGCCTCCATGTCAGCATGATTTTTTCCTGGTAGTTTAGCATTCTGTGAAAGTGGTAAAGTAGGTGCTGGCAACCTCCACCATACCTAAGAGAAGACAAGCAGCTGCATTTTAGGGATTTCTTTTATGTGCTACTTGGGTTATTTTCCAACACATTTATGCTCTTGAAGCAGCTGCTTAACCGAAAGCGCTTTTTGTTGCTTGTTTGCTTTATTAGTGCGATTTAACCTGCCAGGAAAATAGAAGCCCAAAGATGAAGAGAGGTTTGGGACTTACAAATTGAGAGTATTTCTACAGGCTTTTATTTAGGATCTCAAGTATATTGCTGATTAGCTGTGAGTGAGCCATGGTTTTGAGCTGCTGGTGGAGTGGATATCCACCTTCAGCACCTGGCATTCTTGCTCTCAAAGGAGGCTCTGAAGGGACTGTCCATGGAATGGACTCAGACATGGTGTTCTTATGGCCTTTAAGAAGAGGGATTTTCTCAACTGCCTGTGTTGTGTCCTCGCTTCTGCAGGCCTGTTAGAAACAGGCAAAGGCTGCACTTAACATCAGTTGTCATAATGTGTGCTGAAGCCTCAACTGAACTAAGAACTTGATGCTTTTCAGAAATTGTTCCTGGCTGCAGCTTATAATGGGGAGCAGTTCTTAAATGTCAGTGTTACAAATGCAGGATATCTTCTTTAAAGCAGCATCTACAAGAAAGTTGGCATAACCACTTAGTCCTTGAGTTCTCTGTTCCTTAAAGTCAAATATTTGTCCTTACTCTTGTGATACTACAAAGTGTGATATCCCTTTGATTCTACAGAGGACATGTGGAAATGCTACATCACTTTCTGCTTAGAGAGATACAACAGGAAAACCAACAGCGCAGAATTGAAGCAAAAGGTAAAAGCTTCTGTGGATGTCACATTAACGAATCATCCCTGCTTTTACTGACTTCTGTGGTCTATCAGAGCAGCAAATGTATTTTGACATTTTATCAGAATACTGACCTGTGGCCAGCATTAAAAGTGGTTTAATCTCCAAGGGGTTTGCTTTTACCATTAGGCTTACATGTGGCCTGGCTCAAAATGAGTAACTTTGGCATAAACCAACCATATCAGTAGAGTGACCTCTTAGGATGGAAGTTGAGAGCCAACTTGTTAATACAGGACTGCCAATCCTGCAAACCTGTGCTTGTTCAAAACCAGGATGAAGCAAAATGAGTCTTGCAAATAAGTCTGAGTATTTGGTGCTGGCACACAGGCATCCCAATTTTTGCACCTCTGCTTGTGTGTGGCTCAGTGAATTAACTCATCATCCTCTGCAGTTTACCTCCCTTCTAATACAGTCAGAGAACATTACTGTTGTTGTTCTGCTGTTTAAGGAAGAAGTGTAATTCAGATGTTCATATTTCCCCTTTGTCTTGGAAGGTGCCTAAAGCATTAGGTCCATAGTGCACTGAAATTCAGTGACGTGAGGATACAGTAACCCTCTGGGCTTCATGTAGTGCTGGGATCTGTTGTATGCAGGAATAATACTTTATTTTTTTTACTTTTTCTTCTCTGTTGGTCGCAGAGGCTGGAGAGGGCACTGAATGTGTTTGATAAAGCCCATGAGTCCAGTTTGCTGCCAGAAGCTCTCTATAAGCTGTGGGTAAGATATATAATAGCTCTATGGCTTGTGTGCCAGTCTTTACTCATTTGAGTAGGTAGAAATGCAGGCAATGTTGTGTTCAAGGCTTTGCTTTTTTAACAAGGTATTGGAAATTCCTTGTGGTGATGAGCTGTATCTGTTGGGTTTTAGCTTCAACTGTTGCTGGAGTTCAGTCTCTCTGAGAAGGCTGCAAAGGTGGCAGAAGCTGTGACCAAGCGCTTCAGCCTGTCGGTGGAAGCGTGGCAGATGAGGCTGCAGGTGCTGATCCAGCTGAAGAGTGATGATGTGCCCCAGTGTTTTGAAGAAGCCATTAAGCACATGAAATCCAAGGTCTGCTGATTTTATGAGCAATAACACTGACCAGGAAGGATCTGATGTTTATTCTGTATTTCCTATCCTTTACAAGGCATTCAAAGTCCCTACCCATTTTAAGATCAGAAACAAGAACCTGACATTTCACATGCCCCTTTCATTCAGGAACATTAGGGAATTGTAAATTCACTTCAGATTCAAAGTGTGATTGCTGCTCTTCTGGCAGTCAGCTAGTATTCATTGTGTCTCAGATGGAAAATAGGTTTCTTTACTGTCTGGTAATACTATTTGTATGTGTAGCATTTCAAGCCCTGAATTATCTGTATGCTCCTTCACTGTTCCACTTGAATCCCTGAGCACAAGAACTGAACATCTAAGGAGGTGATTACTTCCTTTCCTTTTGTTGTTCTCTGAAGTTACCTTTGCACTGCAGTGTTTGGTGATCGCAGAGAAGCTGTGTCTCATCCCTTGCAACACGTCTTGCAGTTGTCCATTAAAGTACTGACTTGTCCCGTGAGTAGGGAAGGAAACAAGAAGTTACTTCAGTATGCAGTCCAAAGTTGTCTTCCAAGAGCTATGTCTAAAGGACATTTTTTACAGCAGCTGTAATGCAGAACATGGTGGATATGTTGCTGTCTATTTCTGTATTTCAACCATTTATCTGCTTACAACATAGGGAACTTTGCCATTGTGGACTCTCTGGGTGGAATGGAGTGAAGGCACAAACAGCAAGGAAGACACAGAAACTCTCTACCAGGTACTTAGCTAATAGAAATCTACTTTTATTTATGCACTGCCATCAAATGGGAACAATGTGTCTGGACAGAGTACATAACAAATGCTTTACACTGCACATCCCTCATCCCTCATGGATGGGCTAATATTAAAGAATGTAAAGCTCCGTATGTTAGCAATAATCAGTTGGACATAGGCTCATACAAGTTCTCATGCTTCCAAGACATCCAGATGTTTGTAAGCACAACCAACAGTGAACTACTTTTCTTCTACTTTGTGGTCTGGAATTTTTGCTATTTTCAGATGTTTATTCAAACATAGAATTGTCCAGTCTGTGTGAAAACATCAACCTTGTTAAAGAAAACTGGGACTTGAGCCTCACTGTAAATTCCCTAACTAGCTTAGGGCAAAACATTTCCTCCTTGCCTGTTAGCTTGCTTTGTTTCCCCCCCAGCCCCCCAGTTTACAATATAAAAGATGTCTTTTACCTGAAAGCTTTACTTCCCTTTTTTTGCAGAGCATTATGAAACCTTGTGCATGAGGATTGTGGGGGAAATGCCAGTTGCCAGGTGTATGGAATATTGGAGGAGACTATTTTAGGTTACAGCTAATGTAATTTGAAAACTATTGGCCATGTTACCTAATGGTGCCTTTCAGACACCGTTTGGATGCTTTTGTGAACCACTTTGTCTCACTGATCTGCCTTATGTCAGATGCCTAATTAAGGAGAAGGTGCTATTTGTTGTTTTTTCTCCCTTGTTGCATTTTAATTGTAGCTGATGTGGTTGGTTTGTTTTTGTGTTTGTTCTTTTTTTTTCCTCTTCAAACCTGCAGAGATCCTTACGTGCCACAACTCCTGCTGAATCTGTGACTATGAAAGAAAAGTATCTTGACTGGACTTACAGAAATCATGGTTATAAGAAAGTTAAAAAAGTCTTTACCAGGTGACAAATAAAACCTTCAGACTTGATTTTTCCATGTTTTAAAGGGCTTGAAGTCTAATGTTCCTTCTGTTTTTGCCTCAGCCTGTGTGAAAATCGTCCATTTTCAATTGACTTCTTCAAAAAGATGATCCAGATAGAAAAGGAGCAAGTAAGTTGAGCATCCAGTTAGTGCCTTGTGTTTGTGAGATTCAGTCCAAAGTTGTAAGTGTAATAGGAGACTGAGGGCTTGTGAGTAGTGTCATTAGTTTGTGATCAGTTCATATTTGTCTTCTAAAGCTGTTTCATAGCATGTAATACAAGCTCAAGTTCCATGGTAACTAATCTTTGGGTGTGTGCACGTGCTCGTGTAATTACCATGACTCCTTTGCTAAGAGTCTAATCAAGCTGCAGATTCACTTCTGTACAAAATAAATGACCTCTTAATACCTTCCTTTGTCAGGATGCCTGCAAAATGCTTCATCTGAGAGAATATTACGAACGTGCCTTGAGAGAGTTCGGTTCAACAGATTCTGGTAACTGGTTTTGATTTATTTCATTCATTCAGTGCTGCCTCTTTCTGTCCCTTTCAAAAGGCAGCTGCTTGTTCTGCCCTTCTGATTGCTGTCATGTACAGTGGAACTTACTCCTTCTGTGCTGCTAGGTGAATGACACTGCAGCAACCCTTCAGTCCAGGGTGGCTGGTCACAGTAGGCTGGCTTCAGCAGAACTCGTAGCAAATAAGGCTTTGAAATTGGCCAGCAGTAAGAGATGCAGGTCACCTTTCATTTGGATTTGCAAGCAACATGGAGCTATGGTTTTACAATCAAGATTTCTGCAGCTTTCATTTGAAGAAAATAAATGGTTCCATAATTGCTGCCTTTTTTCTGAAGACATCACTGTTCCAGCTGGGAACAGAGCCTGGGCTTTAGGTCCTCAAGAAACAGGGGATGTGCCATAAAGTAAACCTCAGTGCATTAATACTGGGAACACGGACAAAAAGCAAGCTTCTAGGCGAGGCTTGGTTTGTTTAAGTAACATCCAATCTAACCACAGCTTCTGTTTGTCTTTTAAAGATCTCTGGGTGGATTATATCAGAGAGGAGCTAAGTCATCCCCAAGGCAAGCCAGAAAACTGTGGGAACATTCACTGGCGAGCTATGAAGATGTTGCAGGGTGACCTGGTGGAAGACTTTGTTTCCAAACACACTTTGTTGCAAACTGGACATTTATGAAAAACTATAAATAACCACATGATAATGCTCTCTTTAAAAATTGCTTTGTACAAAAAACATGTTCCTGGACATTACTGAAGTGCTGCCTTTTTAATTTTTTTCCATGTGTGCAAGAATGTAATCATCTGTCCCACTGCAGTTGCTCCTGGTGTGGCTTCTGCCAGGAGCAAGTTCAAGAGGAGAAAGTAAAGGTGTGTCTGAAGTTGTCCTTCACTAGACTCCTGAGAGCAAACTCCTTCCTCCTACCTAAACTTCCAAATGGAGGAGTCAATGCATCAGCGTCAGCACTCTGGAAAGCTAAATGCAGAAGCAGCTGTGGGGGGTCTTGGTGTTTTACTAAGCTGAGTGGTGAAAGGTGGAACAGTGGAGGAACAAGCTGTAGAATTCTGTTATTTGTTTCCTAGCCTTGAAGTCATCCCTAATCCTCAAACAAAAACCTGCCTCTGCACCCACCTTGTGTTGGTGTCTGAATCTGAAGCTGTAATTCTGAGAGGGGCTGAAAGGTGGAGGGGAGATGAGATTTCTTACAAATGGCCCTGATGTGACAGCACAAAGTTCTGAGCTGCTCTTCCACTTTCTGTCCGCAGTGTCTGGAAAATGGGTAACAGATTTTTGAGACAGTGCTGTCCTTGGCTGCTTGCAGGGCCACCTTTTCCATTGTCAAGTCTTTGACATCAGTACAAATGCTCTCCTCAGAGCAGCAGAGTGTGCCTAGGGAAAGCACAGGAACACTGAGTGTGAGTTCCTTTTTCTGATCTCCTACTGACAGCATGGTGAGGGGACAGTACAGAAAAATAGTCCTTTAAGGTTTTTCAAACAAGTGGAAAGTGCAGCTCCACTGGAAACAAGGTTTGAAGCAAGACTGATTGCTGCTTCTTACATCTGAGGTGCATCCTCCTGTGTCTCCCAAGCCTTTAGCAAAGCCATTTTCTATCTCACTACTCCTTCCCAGCTGCCTCGTGCTTTCCCCCTTGTAATCAATCCTCATATCCTGTTACTGCTTTATCCCCTCCCCAGAATTGTGTGTCTGCCAGTTGCACAGCAAAAAGCTTTTAAAGGATAAATTTTGAGTTTGGGGAAACTTTGTGTGTGTGTGTGTGTGCGTGTGTGTATTTCCTTTTAAGTCCGGCACAGCTGCTGATCCCCCTGAGTGTGAGCCTTTTCTGGACCCCTTCTGGTTGCTCACAGAGCTTTGGCTGTTCATGAAGCACCTGCTAGATCTGTTCTATGCAGGTGCTTCCCACCTCTTGATGCTGCCTCTGAGCGTGCTGCTAGGAGGAGGCTTTAATTAGATAGTTTGGGGGCAAGATTAAAAAGCAGCAGTTTGAAGAGGCATTGATACTTTATTCACAACTTTGGAGTGTAAAGGTGTTTTTCCACAGCATCTACCCCTTTGTTTCTCCACCTCTTCTCTCTCATGGCTGTTCTCTCCCTCTGGCCGCTGTTCCCTGGAGCAATGAATGTTAGGTGTTCGAAAAGCAGAGGAGCAGAGGAGCAGAGGTGCCTGCGGGCCGACGCGCTGCACGCGCCAAGGCTGCGGCAGGAGCAGCGCAGCTGCCGCGCGCGGCCTCACTTCCCGCCTCTTTAGCTCCTTGGGGCGCCGAGCTTCGGTCAGCGCCCGCGGCCCCTGCGCGCACCGAGCTCCGCAGCAGCGGCCGCTCTGCCTCGAACGCCGCCCGCCCGACAGCGCCCGTGGCCGCAGACCTCGGGCGCAGGCGCTCCTGCCGGCACCGGCCGGGCCCGGCGCTGAGCGGGCAGGCGGCGCTGGCCGTGCAGGAAAGGACTCGCGGAGGGACAGAGCTTTCCTCACAGCGGCGCCTCGCGGATCCATCTCTCAGCGCCCACCAGCACGGCGCGGCTGCCGCCACCGCGCAGGGGTGGC
>VWZE01010410.1:769895-930580 GCA_013396675.1 Eubucco bourcierii
CAGGCGGGAAGCGGCACCGGCGCGCGCCCGCCCGCAGCCTGCTGCGCACTGCCTTGGCCGCAGGGCACTACCCGCTCAGGTCCCTCCCCGCAGCAGGTCGGCCTCGGGTCCCTCTTCCCGCACCCGTGCGCTGGGTCCGTGAGCGGGTTCAGGCTCGTAGCGGCGGGATTAACCCGCGTTCCCTTCCCAGTGCCTCTGTGCATTGTAGGACGAGCTGAGGTGGTGTTCCCTCTTGCGCTCCAGCTGCACCTCCCCCATCTTCTGCAGCTCCTCAGGGCTGCTGCAGGGTCTGCTCCTCTCCTGCCTCCTTTGCGGGTTGGCTCCCACGAGGAGCTCGGTCATAGCCTGTGGAGCTTGTACGCGTTGCTTTTCTTGGGTCTTCATCGCTTCGGCAGCTTCCACAGTCTGCTGCTGATCGCAAAAGGGCCCATTTTGGGGTAGTTTGGGGACTTGTTCTCAAACTCATGGTGGTAGCTAAATTGTGGCAGTGACTGAGGGCACTGCCTGTGCTGTGTTGCAGCAGAATGAGCCAACCCTGAGCAGGTTGGCTTTCTGAAGTGAAAGCCTGGCTGGTTGAAACTCCTTGATGCATCAAGGGAACAAACAGGTTAGACTTAAGGGCTCAGAAACACTTGAATGCAGCAGAAGTTGCATGAACCTCCTTTTAAACTGTCTTGTAGGTGATGGCTGCTGCTGTTGAGCCTGCAAGCTCTGAGGAGGAACAGCTTCTTGGGAAGAAAGAAGCTATGACCTGGAAGCCCCCAAAAGGTGAGCCTCAAATACAAGGGCAAGACAGAGTGGATAATAAGTAATGAAATTTGGACTCTGCTTAAGGAAATGTACTTACAAACTCTTGGGTGGTGCATGGCAAATGGCTGCACTATTTTCATGGAGGTATTTGTGTGTGACTTGGTGCAAGAGTAATTAATCAACACTGTTGTTGGCTCTTCCTGTTGTTTTTAGAATATTTGCTGAAGAATATGCCATATATTCTTGATAATGAGTGTGAAGAAGGTGAATTCTCTGACATCTCTCACAATGAGAGCGATGTTAGTGGCTCTCCCATTGATTATGATGATATAGAAGAATTGGGTGGTGAAATCTCCACTGTGTCTGAGGCTGAAACTTTTCCAGTGCTGCAAACTGCTTCTGTGTATGAGGCTGAGGACTGGGATAAAGAACTAGAGGACTCAGAATGTAGCCCTTACGGTGAGTACCAATGTGCTTGTGCTCCATTTGAGCTTTAGTTAGTGTGTGACTGGGGGTAGGTGCTTTGCAGGTGACTGTTCAAATAGTTCCCAAGTATTTCCCATGGTTTAATCTTTTCTTTGACCATCTTTAGATGCTGATGATCTCCCATGTGGAAACTTTCAGGAGAATAATCTTCTGACCTCATATTCATGGCAAGAGGATTCATTTTACAACCCAGGCTGTCACCATGCAGCTTCCATTATGTTTACACCACCAGTTAGAGTGACTGAGATTGGCCAGTTTGATGATGCTGATGAATGAGGTTGACCCTGGTCAGAACTAAGTTTAGCTTCTGAGTTGGATTGTCTTCTTCACTGACTGAGTCATGTCAAGGCCTTTGTCTTGCTAAGGCCAGAAGTGCTCCTTCATCTCCTGAGTTTGGCTTAGGCTGTTTCTGAGCTGCCTGTATATTGACCACACTTGACCTCTGGAGGTGCTGGCTGTGATGAGTCAATGCATTTCTGGACTTTCTGTTATGTTCTGTAGTTTTATGTTGTAGTTAATTAACTGCTTGGGAGGAAGTACTTAGTTTCCAAACTTAAGCTTGACATGCAGATCCCTGTGTATTGATGTAACTTGGAGATTTTTCGTTTTTCATTTGATGCTGTGAAATTTGTTCCAATAGATTTAAAAACTTTGCCTCCTCCAGCCTGTCTGTTGTATTTCTGTGTTGCAGTTCATGGTTCCGTATCCAATACTGGCATTTTACAGAATGAGTTGGTTTGGGTTTATTTTTTATCTGTTTCCAGTATAAAGGAATTACAGATAATTGATACCTATTTTGAAGATAGACTTGTGCACATCTAATAGGAACGCTGAGTGCTCAAGACAGCCTCCCAACTAAGATTTCTCCACATCAGACCGTCTTGTATATGAGCATATTACCCTCTAGGCTCACCGTTGTGTTTATAACATCCTCATGCAACATCAGACCTGTAATGATGAGGAAAATACCTGTGCTTATAGACAGGAGTGGGTTCCTGATACTGCTGATTTGGCACAACTGTTAAGTTGTGGCAAATGTGATGGGAACTCAAAGCAACCCCGTAAAGTCTCTAAGAGAATAGCTGGAAGCAGAACCATATCCTTCTGGCTTTTGCTCTGGAGATAAAGGAAACATTCTCAAATGCATATGTGAGTGGAGTATTCAGTCCACAAGTTGGGCACTTGAGGAACAATAGTCTTCAACTATGCTTGTCTTTTATTGATCACGTGTCTCAGGAACTTTCTGTTGGCTCTCTTTTGGCACTGATTGACTGTCCTGGGTTAACACAGCCCCCTCTCACAAACCCCCAGTTCCCCACACAGATGGGAGGGAAAGTAACACCAAAAAAACCCCAGCACTCTGGGTTGAGTTTTACTGGAAATGATCCACTGCACAATGGTCTGAGCCTGTTTGCAGAAAAGCACAGCACAGTGCAGAAGCAGTAACCGAACAGTTCCCCTCACCCAAGCACACAGCAGCCCTCACAGCAGAACAGCCCAGCACCTCAACCCTGGAAACTGGAAGCAGCAGCTGGACCAGGAAGCCTCTCATCTTCCAATCTGCACTTCAAGCCCCGTGATACTTAGTTCCAGCCAGCACGTCACTGTGAAGCTGGTGTGACAGCAGCATGGGATCGAGTATCTCATCCGGTGTGGGAGACCAAATTAATGTGTCCATGAGGTGATGGAAGTGAATGGCACAGTGATACCTGCCTGCTCTTTAGTTTATAGAGAGCAGAGGAGAGGTAGAGCCTGGAAGGTTGGGGGTTTTGTTTTGTTTGTTTGTTTGTTTGTTTTGTTTTGTTGTTAATCCCCTGTTTCCTTGTAGTTCCTGGTTACATCTCAGCCGTCAGAGAGAGAAAGCTTGATGTTGAGGTTGCAAGAAAGAAGGCTTGCTCTTTCATTCTTGTATGGTGGAGTGATCTAGGGATGAGTGTTTCCATCAGACAGCAGCAGAAAGCACAGGGTAACAGGCTTTTCTTCCCCTGCATGACAAGAAAGCCCTCGCTCTGCTCTCCAGGGCACTGCGTAAGCTTTGTGAGCTGCCATGCATCAGAGAGGGCAAAGAACCAAAGTGTTCGTGGTCAGAATCCCTCTGCAAAGGCAGAATTTCTTTTGTGAGCCCCCAGAGCCAGGGCCGGCAGTGCTGGGCAGCAACTGCAGAGGGCAGCAGGGAAGCAGGGAATCGCCTGCCCCGCTGGCTGGCACCAGGCACCGAGCTCCCACGGCAAGAGCCGGGTCTTTGGGCGCGGTGGGTGCTGATGAGAGCAGTTCAGATCGAATTTATATCACTTTTGCATAGCCTTGTTGTTCCCTAGCTAGGCTGAGTCATGACCCTGATTAGCTTCTCATTTTAAAAAAAAAATTCATTCTGAAGTTACTCTTCTGGACTGAAAAATGCCTCTCATGGCTGAACAAAGAACACTTGGCTTGGGGCTTGATAGATTTTTAAACTATGCTTGTGAGAGACATCCCACTGTATTTAATAAAGATGAACCTCACAGAAGTCTGTGGAAGCCAACCTGCATTCTTTAGAGCTGCTTTAAAAGGATAACCAAAAAGCCTTTGCAACACAGATTTTCTTTCTGTATAGTCCCAAAATTCCATCAGCCCTGAAGTTTTCCAGCCGTTTTCTGTGTGCTCTATTAATCAAGGTGTTTTTCTTTCAGCCCGTGCCTTTAATTGCAATCAGCCTTGTCTGGGCTGTCTTGTTACTTGAGGAGAAGTTGTCTCCTTCCTGAACTGTTTGTATTTTAAATGACTGTAAACTTAAAAGATTTGTTTTCAGTTTCCCTGTAGGTTAGAACTGACACTCCGACCAGCTCTGGCAAAACCAGCATAAGAATTTTGCAGCAGAGATGTGCTGAGCTCTCTAGGGACATGTTGGCAAATGTAGCTTCATTTGTCTTGGCCCTGCTTGTTAGGGAAGAGGCTTAACATAACTCCTGATCTGAATACTCTCAAACTGCAGGGGGATTAGAAAACCAGATGCAGTCTTCTCAGAAAGCATCTCCTGGAAGGATCTGAATCCAAGCTTGTAGATTCCAGCATTTCTGCACTACAGAGTGTTTCAGATTCCATTGTGAGTCTTGCACTGAGCCTGTTTTGTGTTGACACAAGTGTGTCATTCTAGGCAGGAATGCCTTGTGATTGAACAAAACACAAGGTAACACATGAGCCAATAATTCAAGCCAAGAGTGTCAGCCCTTCAGCCTGCTCCGATTACTGGATGGAGAAGAGTCCCATTACAGGGTTAAGATTATAAATATTCTACACCTACAAGAAGCACATTGGCAGTACATAAATCAGTTGGAAAACTTACCCGCAGAGTCCAAGATTTCTCTGTTAAATGCATTTACATCTCTAACAAGGTTTCCCCCTTCTCCACCTACAGTACAAGATCCCTCTCAAAGGACAGAAGGCTCTGCTTGGGTTTATGTGCTTGCTGGGGCTCTGTTGTGGGGGAGGCTCAGTAGTGTGGCATAATACAGTGACTCAGAAGGAAGTCTGGGCACAGCTCGAAGCTGCCCTTGCTATTTTACTCATGTCCACATTTTCCACTCAGAGATGGTGGTAGCAATCTGTCCACAAAGTACTGAAAATTCTCTGAGCAAGGAAGTTTGTCTAAAAGAGATGTTAAAAAAACCCTGCCAAAACACACATGCCAAAAGAACCCCCAGAACCAACAGAGTTTTGCATTTTCTTTGAACAGGCCAGCAAAGAAACAAAAAGCTTGGTTTGGGTGCATCTGTTGTTTCCTTTGAAACCTGCAGGGAATGATTTGCAAGAGGAAATCACTGCAGGAAATGTTTTCATATTTCCTGTTGATAAGGTGCAGCATTTAATTCATTCATCAGATTGAGGTAATGGCTTCTTGCTCTTGTATAACTACAAGATCCAGCCCGTTTCACTGTCCTTTAAAGACACTACTGCTTGTTTTGTCCCTCCTTTTAACTAGTGTCCTTTGGCTCTTAAGCTGAGAAAATGACTCCACTGTTGAGGGGACTATGTGAATAATTTCACAGACTCAAGGAAAAATGCTGATGGCAGCAGCTCATCCTGACCATCTGCTGCTTCCAAGGACACCAGTGTAAATCCCATTGTAACAAAGGTCACTTTGTGAAGCTAGTGGGCAAGTCTCTGTAGGCATGGGGAAGGACTTGTGGCACTTACCCTCTGTGGTGCTGTGCTGCAAACGTAGATATCAGAGGGGTGAGTATTAAAGGATAAAACCGGTGAAGTTGTTAGTCCTGGGAGTAGCAGCTGCTCGCAGCATGGGTTCCTAGCTTGGCAGGAGAGACTGTCACCTACTGAAAAGCCTGCAGAGCACATAACCCTAGTAACTGGGTTAGTGAGGGAAACAGTTTTAGAATAGATCCTCTGCTGGTGTGAAGTGTGGCAGCTCTTTGCGACCCAAGCAGAGGCTCTGTCCTGGTGCAATGCCTGTGTCATCTGTTCAGTGTTTATTGTTACTGTAGGGGGTTTAGTTCTTCATATAATAGACTGTCTTTACTGTTCTGAAACAGCTTTTGCCTTCTGTCAGTTTAGCTGTAGCTTTTCTGCACTTGATGCTTGATTCGTTTGATTAACCCTGCTGCTTGTAGCTTCCAGAATTCTGGTCTGTTCAGTGGGGTCAGGCATTGTAGATAAAGCCACATAGACAAATGTTTCCCAGGCAGAGACTGCCTGTCTACTAGATAAGAACTACATTTATTTCTATTACCTGCATTTGTGTTAGTAGGTGGATTAGATGTAATTTAGCCTTTTGGAGAGAGACAGGCAGCATGTTCTTCAGACAGAGCTGAGATTTGGTTTAAGGACAGGCTTTTAATGTGGTCTAGAGAGCACACTAAGGCCATATAGGAGTACTTTGTGTGTCTGGCTCCTGCCTACAATTTTGAATGCTGACTTTAATGATCTTCTAATTATGTACAGAGGTAAATTCTTAGATGAAAGAACAGGGAATTTCATCATCTGTCCCATTAGCTGCACCACGGTTTCTGTTGTGTAGAGGAGAGAGCCTGTCTGAAACCAGGACCCAACACACAGCCAGGGGAAGCCCTTTTTGGGCTGCACAAAGTACCTTCCAACTCCTCCACCACGTGTAGCTGATTAAAAGATGTACTGTCTTTGGTGTTACAGGTTGTGCTACTGACATTTAATTACATGTACTTTTAATTAGATTTCATCTGAAGAGGAGGCAGATGTGGACATTTTGCAAGCATGTGGCAGTGTGGCTCCTCGGTATTATGGGACTGGGGGAAATTGCTAACACCCAGCCTCTGTGATTCTGGCTGCCTTAAACAAAAGGACAAAGTTTGGTGTCCTGCTAATGGACTTAACTGCTCCATAACTGAGACTTCAGGTACTTGGGAAACAACCTCTTTTTGCTACATATACTTTCAAGTTTGGCTTAGTTGTGCCTATTCATCTTTGGAACTGCATATTGCTAAGGCTTTAGTGTTCGCTTCCACCACACTTCAGTCCTCAAGGCTTGGCAGCAGGATTTTTCTGGCTTCAAGGTTTATTTCAGTGGTTTGTGTTTCACTTTCTGCTTGAATTTTCCATTTTGGAAGGACTTTTTTTCCTTTTTTGGGGGCTTTTTTGTACCTAGTAGCTGCTTCTGCCTAGGGTTAAATTTAGGTTTTGTTACTCCCTGTAAATGATGCAGCAATGCAATAGATGTTTCCCAAAGGAAAGGAGAAATAGATTCTCTGTTATGGCATCATTCACCTTGTGTAAGAGCCCTTGGATTGCATTGGCAGTGAGTGTGGAAAGTGGCTGAAATGGTAAAGCTGGGAGGACACAGAGTGTGCAGTTACTCTGCTTACTTTACAATTGAAGCATGCTTCAACTTGAGAACTTCTTTAACTGAAGCCTCACCTAACTGAGCTGAGAGCTTTCCCTTCTTTGCTTTAGTGCCTTGTATCCTTTCTGCTGTACTAGCCATGTTACCTTAGGCATTACACTGATGTGAGAGGAATATCTATTTTTAGCATTTCTTCCCATGGTTAATCCTTGCAGGTTCTGTTTGGCTGTTCGGTGCTATTTTAATGATGTAGGCAACAGCTGTTTTCTCCATGTCTTATCAAATATCCTCCATGTTCTAATAATAACAATGAAGTTTCTTCATTCTTCCAAATTCCCATCCAAGCCATCTCATTGCAGCTTTGTGGGGATTGCAATCTAGGAATAGGTGCTTGTGGTGAGATAGAGTCTTTGCTTGAGAAAAAAACCCCACGTGTGACTGAGGATTTAGCATGCATTTAATCTTGGTTCTGTCATTACTTCTAGAGTGACATTTAGGGCTAATATTTTTAACAGCTCAGTAGTTTTAACTGTCTTCTTGTTCAGTATACCACTGTGCTTTGCCATCTGATGCTGCAGGGATGATTGAATCAGACTAATTTCTGTTTTCATTAGTTCTGTTGATTTTTTTTGATGCTGCTGTTTAGAGATTCTTATTTTGTGTTGACTCCCCCCCACCCCCCAGTATTGTTTCTCATCCATTTTGTTGCCCATTTACAGATTCACAGATTTCATCAGGTTGGAAAGGACCCTAAAAGGTCATCTTGTCCAAGCTCTCTGCAGTCAGCAGGGATACCTCCAACTAGGTCACGCTGCGCGTGGCTGCATCAAGTCTGATCTTGAATGTCTACAGGGATAAGGCTTCAACCACATCCCTGGGCAACCTGTTCCAGTGTTCTGCCACTCTAATTGTGCAGGACTTCCTCCTTATGTCCAACCTAAACCCACCCAGCTCCAGTTTCAAACCACTGCCATTGTTTACTATCACAAAAGTGATACTGTGGTGATAGAGGTCTGCATTTTCAGGAGGTGTCTCTGCTATTATGTAGCAAAATATGGCTTCTGCACCACTATTAAGTGGTGCCCTGTTGAACAAGGCTACATGTGATTTAAGTTATCTTTCAGGTGGTCCATAGGGGCCATGCTAAGTGAGGGGCCATAACATAGGTGTGTAGAACCTGCATGGTCCCACCCAGCAGCAGGGTACCATGAACTCTGCTAGCAAACTGGAGTTGTAGGACAAAATCCTGTGAGTCATGATAGTGCTGCCTGACGTATCCCAGACTCCTTCTGACTTAGTGTTTTCACTGCTCTCATTTTTAAATTGGATTTTTAAACCATCATACATTGAAGGTCTGACAGAGATGTGGTTTTCAAATGGAAAGTCTGTCACATTGAAGAATTGGCATAATTATCTTGAGAAAGTTCTGAATTTGTGAAAGACTTGCTTGTTTTCAGCCTTTTTACACTGCAGTATGCAGCAGGGGGATGGAATTTATTCTTAGCCATGGGAACTTACTCTTCTACCAAAGTGCTTGGTCAAATTCGCCATAATAAACAGCATGCTTTTATGTCTTAGCAGACTTACCTTCTGCAGCTTTCAGAAAGCCTCTTGCAGGTGGATTTTATTCTGATAGAACATTCTGCCATAGCTCAGCACCAGTTTTCTTCATTAATCTTCTATCATACAGCTACATACTTTTAAAATAACTTGGATATTTGGCAGCATTTGGAAGACAAAGTATTTCAGCTACTCTCAGCTTATGGGTTAGTCACCAAGGAACATTGCCTGTTCTGTCTTCTAAAAAAAAATGAACATTTGCAGACTTCACTTGGTTTAAAAAAAAAAAAAACAACAAAAAACAAACAAGCAGAAACCACTTAGCAAAGTTTCTTTGTCAAGGCTGATTTGAAAATTATATTTGGAAAGTAGCTGTGTTGTAAAGAGCTTCAGAGGCCACTGCTAGTAAGCACAAATAGCTTCATGCATTGAAAAGCAAGAGTCTACTGGAAGAAAACTGGCTTGAATACCAGTCTGTGATTTGCTCAATTCAATATCTATTAAAGTTTATAATGAAAATTACTGTGTTGCTATGACTGCAGTGCATTGAACTTCAAAGAAGAATCAGTTTTCCCCAATTCTTTCAGTGCAATCAAATAGAACTTTCAAGGGTGCTTTTAATTTGTGTGCATTTGTTGGTGAAACTCTGCCATGAGGAAGTGGAAAAGCTGGAAGTAGAAATGCTCCCAAATATATCCTGTATTTCACAACATATTTGGATTAAATGTCTTTGAATCCTATTTTTCTGTGGGGCAGAGGTGACCATCCCTTGGCTGAAAGGACAAGTATGACTCACAGTGACCCACTGACCGTGGGCAGAGCTCTGCAGATGCTGATGTGTGCCTTGTGTGGGTTAGCAAGAGAATGCAGAGTCACATCACAGAATGTTACGGGTTGGAAGGGACCTTGAAAGGGCATCTCTGCCCACCTCATCTTGGCACTGGGCTTACACTTCAGGCTATTTCTTCTGTAAAGTACACCTTGACTAGTCAATGAGAAGGTTGAGGGATGACTTTCATGGGCAAGATAATGTCCTTATTGTTCCCTTAGGCCTCATTTCCTCTGAAGCTCAGGTGTTGCCACTTTCATCATCATGGCTGATTGCTGCAGAATGTTCCTGATCTGTTGGAGAACATAGGCTGTTAGTTGAGATGTGTACTCCCTGTTCATTTCAGCTGAAATCTGGACACCAACCTTCCTAAGCTTTATGAGGAGCTGAAGGGAAGATGGTTCTTTTAGGTCTTTGGTATTCTTAGGTCCATCTGCTCTGCTAATAGCCTTTATCCACTTTGCATGCTCTAGAGGTGGAGTAAGAAAATCCATAGCATTTTGTACACAAAGGAAAAAGGGACTGAAATGTGAAATTGATGCAGGATCCATACCCTCTTTCTCCTATTCAATAAGAAGGAAGTATATTGTTTTAAATCCTACAAACAGGTTTGAAAATAGCTGAAGCCTTCACAGGTCTGCAAGGTGCATCAAGATAGTTGTTAGTGAAAACAAAATGCTTCCCTGTTCACCTTTACTTGACTGTGTCCAGGGCCTCTTTCTGCAAGATCGCAACACCAGTGTCTCAAAGTTCAATTTTCTGTCACATTTGAATCTGCTGCCTGAGCACATTCTGGGGATTGGAAACTTCATGTGGTGTGAATAAATAAACTACCAAATTGCCTGGGGTGCCTCCATGCCCCCTTGCTGTTCAGGCTGGCTCTTCACTGTCTTCAACCTGACCATTTCAATCAAGATTTTAATGGGCTCCTGGGGCTTCCCTGGTTTCTGTTTGAGTGGAGTCTGGCACCATTCTTTGCAAGTCCATAGCAATGAAAAGCTTGATTTTAGCTTCTGATTGAACAGAAACATAGTGGCAGGTCGGAAAGAAATGAACCAGTTGGATGAGTGTTAAAATAGTAAGAAGAGCCATCTTTGGAAACAATTCATAACCTGCATTTTGTGTTGTCAAATTAGGAAGTGCAAAGTACAGAGCAACCAGAGATCAGGCTGCTCTGATCCTTTCCACATTCTGACAGATTGACAGTTTTAATTAAGAGTGTTTTCTTTAATTCCTCTTGCCTTTACACCTGAGAGCGCTCACAGGCCTCTGCAGGTTTTCACTGCAGTCTTGCGGGGGAGGTTTGAAAATGATTGTTGGCCATTAAAATAAATGAAGTATTGTGAAGCCTTTTAATTTTCATTGCTGGTCAGGAAGTTTCCAAATCACCTCTTACACTAATATAAGTTATTTTCAAGAGTTTCAACATTTCAAAACCTTGTGATAAAGCAAAAGTGTTCTAGTGGCCACTTTGTGATAATGATGGGGTAATGATCTCTTGGAAGTAGAAGCAGTGGTCGTTGTCTCTCAGCGTTAGGGTCTTAGCAGCAGCTGTTGTAGCTCTTGGTAGAGGTTGAACTATTTGGCACAGGTGAATCTCATAAAGTTCAATAAGACCAGGTGCAGGGTCCTTCATCAGGGCCAGAACAATCCTCATTATCAATACAGGCTGGGGGATGAGGTGATAGAAAACAGCCCTTTGGAAAAGGAGTTCTGGTAGATGAGAAGCTAGATGTGACCACACTATGTGCACTTTGCAGCTCAGAAGACAAATGGCATCCTGGACTGCATCAAAAGCAGCTTGGCCAGCAGATGGAGAGAGGGGATTCTGCCACTTTGCTCTGGTAAGACCTCACCTGGAGTACTGCCTCTGGCTCTGAAGCCCTCAACACAGGAGGGACATGGACCTGATAGAGTGGGTCCAGAGGAGGCTGCTAAAATGATCAGGGGGCTGGAACACCTGTACTATGAGGACGGGCTGAGGGAGCTGGGGTTGACTGGAGAAGAGAAGGCTCTGGGGAGACCTAACAGCAGCCTTCCAGTTCCTGAGGGGGGCTACAAGCAGGCTGCTGAGATACTGTTTGCAAAGGCCAGCAGGGACAGGATGAGGGGCAATGGGTTGAAATGAGAGAGGAGCAGATCTGGATTGGATGTTAGGAACAAGCTCTTTAGTATGAGGGTAGTAGAACACTTGAACAGGTTGCCCAGGGAGGCAGCTGAGTCCCCATTCTTGGAGATATTCAAGGTCAGGGTGGGCAAGGGTCTGAGCAAGCCAACTTAGGGGAGAATGTCCCTCCTGACTGCAGGGAGGTTGGACTGGAGGTCCTTTCTAATGCAAACCATTCTATGATTCTATTGTTTATACAGAATAGATGTTGAGGTTTATAATGAGAACAGGATTCATTATCACTGGATCCTTCAGGGAGTTCCAGGCATTATTTCTCCATACAGTAGATGGAGACAAAGACCTAGTGAAGGTTATAATGTCTCCACAGACTAACTTAGCTCTGCTAGGTCCCTTCTCATTTCTGATATTATTAAATTCCTTTCTAAAAATAACAAACACTTCTGTTCCAAAGGTTGATAATTTCTGTTTACATTGAGTGCTGTAATTATTTTGCTGGCCGCTATTGATAAATTGGTTCTTTCCAGTACAAGGTCTGGTTTGGAGATGGAGGGGGGATATCTATGAAGCCTTCCTTTGCAAGTTCAGATCTGTCTTAAAACCAGAAATTCAGAGGTCAGAGCACACCCAGGACTGACTTCAAGTTTGAACATATCCTGAAATTCCCAGTGGTGTAGGAGTTGGAGCTCTATGCAGGCTGGAAGACTGAAGTGTTCTCTGTCTCTGTTTATAGAGTGGAGCTTTAGGTATAGCTCTGTTTATCTAAGTCCTGTGTGTGTTTACAGGTGTGCAGCGTGTTTGGCAGCACCCAGAATATGATGTCAGCCTCTGCCTAAATTTAGCTGAATTATTACAATGTTAGTTGGCGAGAGTTAATGGGATGTTATCTGGAAAGTGGGAGAGATTATTTGATTAGCTTTTCAGAAGGAAGATGGAGCTACAAGTTTCTCAGATCTGTTGGTGGACTGAAGTGAGAAATAATCTGTAGATACATTTTTGCTTTCATCTTCTCCTTAGTATAATTTACATCAGGCTACTAGATGCTGCTTTGATAGAGGAAGTCTCTCTGCCATGTGTCATACCACTTGTCCTGGAGTTGATGGACATGGTCATGCTGGAGATGGATTTCCAGATGTAGAACAGTGTAGGGTGTCTCTTCTGTTGTATGCAAAGCAGGTTGCCTTAGGAGAGAAGGGTTTTTCACAGCTGTCCCTCATGCTCAGCTAAGGTTGCAATTTGCCTTTAACCTCTGTGGTTTCAGTAGATCATGGAAGGTTTCCCTTGCTCAGTGATCTTAAGATTGGTCTGTCAAAAGCTGTTGTGAAAGGGGAGGACTTTGCCTTCCTAAAAAGGATAGTTTGGATTAAGTTTAAAGCAGGAGAAAAGTTGTTCTCTGTTCAATTCCCCACCATATAGCTTTGTATATATGGGATGTATTTTTAATTTCTTAAGACTCCCTTTGCTGGAATCTTGCCAAAATCTCCCATCTCATGCAGAAGAGTTGTGTCTGACTTGGTTTGGCACTCGTGATCAGTGCATGCCACAGAAGGTCAGGGTGTGTTGCTATCATTAAATACAATTCAAATGAAGAGGCAATGAGCAGAGTAGGTTAGGGGAGGAACTGATAAAAGTGTGCAGAGCCAAAGCCTGCTGCAGTATCATGTCAGCTCTGGTGAGGTGGGTGTTTTGCAGGGCATCTATCTGAATAAATCAAAATATCCTCCAGTGAACATTAGTGGGAAGCCAAGAATGACATCCATGTGGGTGTATGGATCTTGCCGCCAGTGATGTACGGAGCCTGTCTTGCCAGTGTCGTTCAAGTAGAGGCACAGGGGAGTATTGGATTAGAAAGTCTGAACGTCTCAATGTTGCTTTAACTCTCAAGGACAGAAGCAGCATTCAGCAATTTACATGCAATGTGGCATTTTCCAGGTTTGGCTTGCTGAGCTAATCACAAGGTTTGAAGAGAAATCCTGGGTTGGTGAATAAATGGTGTTAGTGAGCGAACTTGCAGTCAGGCAGTGTTACTGCTTGGGACAAGGATTACTTTTATTGGTCTCACTTAAAGTTATGTTTTGTCAGGGTTTCTTGTATGCCTCTTTAAGAGTGTAATTTCATTTGAAATGTCAAGATCTGTATAATAAACTGAGCTAGATCATTAACAGACAAGCTATTATGTTCATTCCTCAGGCTTGTGGCACTACTCACTGTAAACCCAGAACAATGAATCTGCAACTAGAAATGCTGCCAGGGCTGAGAGCTCAGGAGCAGCTCTTAATGTATCCCTCTGAATTTTGCTAAACTGAGGAACCTGGCTGCGTCTACCTGCATCTACTCTGACCATCAGATGCTAATTGAAAGATGTGCTCTTCAAATGAGCTGTGCCCAGGTTCTGTGTTCTCCTGGGCTTGCCTGTGCAGAGGATACTACATGACGCAGGGGTGTGTATAGCTTTGGGATTGAACGTGCGTGATCACAGCTTCCTCATCTCCCCTGCGCACTCCACCCGTTTTTGCTGAGGCTTCCTTTCTGTATTTCTTGATGATAAAGGAGAGCATGTAGGGCCTCTGTCCTCTTTTAGCCTGCAACTGTGATCTGCACTCCAAAGAGAACTTAGACTGCTTGGACTGTGGTGTACAACAGGGAAGCTGAGGGAGAGGAGGGTTTGGTGAGAAGGGAATCTGGTTGTAGGCTAAGTGGACTTGGCAGAATCCCTTTGGGTTCAGGTCATCACAGTCCAGCCAGGCGACTGCCAAGGCAGTTGGAGGGTTGCTTGGGGGGACAAAATCTCTTGAATAATGAATTTTTATACGGATGTCCAGCCGTAATTTGGACAAATTTTGTCTCTAATCTGTTTGTGTAATTTACAGGGGAGAATACAGGGCTTTTTGTATATTCCTTCCTTCTGCCTGTTGCCTTTGTATAGATTCAGAGCTTGGCCAGTTTGTTGAGACTCCAGGCAGGTGTAAATCTGTGCACTGGAAAACAACCATTCTCAAGTCGTTTAGCTGAAGGTGCAGCTTTCAGTATCTGTGGCTCTCCAGTTCAAGCTGATGACCTGAAAAGACAGTGTCTCAGAAATTATTCATGGCTGGAGCCCTTCACTTTCTCTTGTGTGCTGGTCATTGGTCACAGAGGAGCACTGGTACATCCCTGCTCTTAAGGGCCTTAAAGAAACCTAGGGAAGAAATCTCTAGCAATACACTGTTTAAAATATAGAAAGTAAAACCAATTAGTTTCTCCTTCCACATGCAAACATCATAATACAAGATAAGAACTTCTTAAGGTCTGTGTTGTTTTTGGTGGGTTTTGTCTGTTTGTCACAGATGAAGGCAGCTTGCATGTACTTTAGTTGCTTGAGTCTTTAACAGCAACTGCAACTAAAAAGTCAACCCCCCAACAGATGTAGTGAAATCGCGTGTAGAATTGACACATCATTCTTTGTCGTTAAATATTTGATACAAAAAAAAGTAGAACTGGATCAATAGACATGTGTATACATGTCTCTCTTGTCCCTCTGTAGATGCATGTACATAGTTTATACATTGGTTTATTCATATTCTGTATCAATAGTCTAATTGATGAGGAAATAACCCCCTAACAAGTCACTATAGTTGATTATCTCATCACTTGTTTTAAAATGCCCTTGGAAATGGAAGGATAATGAATGATGTGCTGCCTTTTACTTTATTTTTTAAGGATGGCATGTGGATAGTATCTGGTAGCTTTGAAAAATGAAACTGCCATAACCACAACCTTTAAGTGCTGCTGGTAGTGCAGAGAGGCACAAACAGTTGCTAAGCACAGAGCTAAGACAGTGGGATGGACAAAACTTATGTTCCCGGGTAGAGTTATATGTTGTTGTTGGCTCACATGTAAAGGATGCAGAGTGCTTTGTGAAAGGAGGAATGAAGTGTCAGAAGTGGCTGGAGGGAGACTTCTTTGAAAGCGATTGAATTTGTGAGCCAGTAAGTCAAGTGAGCAAATGTAGTGTTAACTTAGAAGGAAGGAAATTTCCTTTGTGTGTCTTATTTTGTTCACAAAGGAGCAAATCCTGAGAGATAACAAGGATTAAGTGGGGTTTGATAAAATGTGCTTCTGTAGATTCAGCTTCCAAACTGCCTTGGGTTTTCTTGTCCAGGTACACATAAGGTTTGGCTCTGCCTTTGACAACTCTAGTTTTGCTCAAATGATCTATCAAAACTGCTTTGTAGTATCTGACTCCAACTCTCACAATATTTGCCAAAAAAAAAAAAGTGTTTTGGTGCTGAAAACTTTTGCTTGAGGTCTCTGCTGTTAAATCTTTGCTGAGGGGCAGGGAGAGGCGGTGAGTTTTTTGGCGAAGTTAATAAAATGTGTGGATTAGTGAAGTGCTGATTAGTGAGGTTCTATTGTAGACAGAAACATTCCTGCCTTAGCTGAAACCCAGATGGAAAGCTGCCTGCCTCAGATGGCAGAAAATGGTCTATGTTGCTGCTTTGCTGCAATGTGTTGCTGAGGCTGCAGAGAAGTGAATCTTACTAATGTCTTAAAGTGTAATTAACTCTGTTGCTGGATGTAAATATTTGAGCACTGCTCATTCACTCTCTACAGGGGCCTGTTTAGAACAACTTCTTGCCAAAGAGCTCAAAGGCCAGTAGGAATGTGTGTGTGTGTGTGTGTGTTAATAAACTTCTCTTTGTCCTGGACTTGATCCAGAGCTTATAGAGGGCAAATGGGAAGATCTCATCCTATCTGATGTATTTACAGTAGGGCTCAGAGTGCTTGATCAAGGCTTCATTGTGCTGTCATTGTGCCTGAGGTTTAGTTTAGATATGAAACAGAGGGCAGGGCATGGACACAACAGGCAAAGGGATTCAGGGTACTAGAAGGGCTGAGGGAGGAAAAAAATCACAGGAAAATAGTGGCCTGTGTTATCCTTATGTTACATAGAAACGATGGCTTTTTGTTCCCAAGATCAGTGGAAATGCTCTGATGTTGAGCAAAACAAAACTCTCAGGGAAGCAAAATTACTTTTTCTTGTGATTGTATTTTTGGGGGTTGAAAAGTGTTTTCTGCCAGAGGTTTTATCTGCTTGTTAAACAGAAATTCCTCATTTCTGAGACCTCAAATAATTATTTCAGAAGTGGAGTGTGCTTCCTTTAGGAGATGTCAAACTGTTTCCAGGGAATTTCATATTTTATTCTCTGGGATTGCATAGAAATGGATCATGACTTTGAACGTGTTGATCATACCCTGCTGGTAGGGAGCTGGGGCACAGGAGAAGCAGATTGTCTTCTTCAGGTTTATTTTATGTGTCATTTCAGAACACTCAACACAAGTATTTTCCATATTAGGTCAAACCCAGCCCTGAATCTATTGCTCTTGGTCTTGTCTTGTGCATTCTCATCTTTCAAAACCTAGAGAATGCAAGAGCTTACCTGGTGGTGCAAATTGGTTAGCTTTGTAATATTACTGTTTTCTGGCAGCTGCCTGTGTCTTACATCTCTCTTCCCTAGAGCTGCAGGCAGAAGTCCCAGACGTCTGTAGGTAACCTGGATGGAGGTGCTGTGCGATTGAGGAAGCTTCTGGCAAGGCCAGGGCCATGGAGGCTGGCCAAGGTCAGCTGTTAATGCAGGGTGTAGGAGCCAATTCCTCTGTGCTTGGTGGCTGAAGTTGACACTGAAGCAACTAGCAAGAACTCGTCAGTGCTGTGGAAGGTCTCTGGGCCATGCTGGTTACTTATTGATCAGTTCTCTGTACTTCCTTCTTGCCTCTTATTCTAATCTTTCTTCTTTGTGATGTGACCTGTAAACATTTGCAATTGATACACTCAGTCTGTTGGGAGAACCTTTCCTATGGCTGAGATGTGGAGATGTGTTCAGTGCCAGGAGCAGAGAACAGAGTTGTGCAGAGTAGTGCAGTAGGAGGGGGTGGCAGTGGTGTTCAGATGAATATTGCCACTTCTATCATTTGTAGGCATAGCCCTTCAGGACATGGCTTTGTGGCCATGGTAGTGTTAGGTCGATGGTTGGACTTGATGATCTTAGAGGTCTTTCTGAGCCAAAACAATTCTGTGACCCCTGTGCTGCCTGATATGGGGCAACACAGAGCCCAGCATCACTTCAATCCATTGACAGCTGTAGTCTTGCACACAGGGCTCACTTTTTGCACAGACTGTGCAAATCTGTCCATTTTCTGCCCACTCTATGCATTTTCTCCTCACTCAGAAGGGAATATCACAGAGGACAGTGGTGAATATGTGCAGGGAGGGTCTGGACTTTGTGAGAGCTCAGTGGAAAGCTATTTGGTATTGAGGGTTGCTTTTCTATATGCTATAAAATGAAGTGTTCGGGACTCTCTATGACTTGCAGTGTGATTTGGTTCTGAATTATGTGGAAAATTGTCTGTACCACCCCAGCAGTCTAACAGGATATTAAAGTAAATTTAAATTTAATGTATTTTTAAGCTTCTTTGCTCAGCTAAATGATGAAAAGGGACTGTCTTCTATAAAAGGGGACCTGGCCTTTTGAATTCTCAGCTCTTACGAGGTTGCAGTTTTTCCTTTTCTCATGAAATTGCATTTCTGAATCTGCATGAAAAATGGCAGAGGAGCTGCACACATATCAGCTTGTGCTGGCAAACTATTTTTTCCTTTAAAATGACATTTTCTAACTTACTTCTGCATGGGTGTGAATCTTTTTTCAATCATACTGGTCTGACAGCAGCTTCATCAGAGTCGAATCTTAATCTCTGTTTTCAGCTAGCAAAAACTTGCTTCTTGCTTTGATTAAAGAAGTGTTGCCACTTTCTTTTTGACATGCACTTGCTGTCACGTCAAGAAAGTGGAAAACCACTGATGTTTGTGCCCTGCAGTTAACTGCAGAGCATGACAATGAGTCTAAAGATACACTCATTCATAAGCAAGAATCTTGGGGAGACTGTGAAGCCTCACATGCTTCTGTCTGAAGCTTTGCTTGTACTTGAGCATGCTTCTGTGCCTTGGCTGCTGGTGCATGTGTGGTGTGGAGCTGCTGACCTCCAAGCAAAGGGTGAGTCAGTTGAGAGAGTTCATGCCACAGCCTTACCTGGGTTATCACCCTATAGCTGGGAACCTTAGCCATGGCTAGCTGAGATGATGCTGTTCTCAGCTGCAAGTATGTCCACATATGGATCTTAAGCTAACCTCTGAGGTGCGAGTTTTCATTCTGTATTTTCTACCCTTAGTTTCAGTACCTCAGGAGATGTTTTGGAGAGGGATGTCTGAGGCATACTCATGATAAGCAGGTACCAGACATTCCTGTTTTCCATCTGAGCCCTTCCTCATGTAGTGCAAATGAGTCCTCTTCATCCTTTCAAGGAGATGAAACATTCATTTCCACTGACTTGTCAGCTGTAAAGAATTTCTGGTGCAAATCATCTTTCTGCTCAGGCTAAACTCCAGCTTCTTATTTCTACCTATTTTTAAATGATTTTGCAGTTCTAACTGTGTCGATGACCCTCACATCCTGTTGTGAACTGCTGTGAAACTCCCTTTCATAGGAGGCTGCAATTCAACCTTTGTCAGGTCCTGCAGAGCTTTATAAAATGCTTTGGGTTGGTGCAGCTGTGTAAACTGGGATTTTTACCTCTGCATCTTAACAGAGTTTCTTTATTTATTGCTAGTTCTTTGCACATACATAAATATACCCTTGCTTTTAGGGAGACGTGGACTGTGGATTTCAGATTGACAGAGGTTTCTCTCCTGGCCCCTCAAGGTCCTGTAGTTTTGTAAACAACTCAATTTCAGTCTGAACTTCTCTGTAAAATGAAAATAAATGAAACCAGTTTCCCACCTGGTTTTGTTTATGATGTTTGTTGAAATTCCCAGGAGGCTGTACAGAGCTGGTCAGAAATACTCTATCAGGTGGGCCAGTCTTCTCCATTTAGATCAATTTATTTTTTTTTCCTTTGAGGCTGTGGGGGGAAGGGGAAGCTGATGAGTGTGAGAGAGAGATTTACTGTGGCTGGCATAGAGGAGATTTACCTCTCTTCCACAACAGCTCACATTTTCCTCTATATTCTTCCATGGCTGTGTTCAGAGTTCTTCTATTTCGGTCTAATCAAGATTTGGTAGCTGGAGAAGGGCCCACCCATCATGTAAGACGCCAAATGCTTTCAAATTCATTGATCTCAGCGGAACGGGAGGGAACCCAACCATCAGCACCAGCATTCAGTTCTTAAACACTTGCAGGCTTTAGAATGGGCTATTAATCTTGGCTGTGGCAAAGCATCCAAGGACAGCAGCAGCGTGTGATATGTCCCATAAAGTGCAACTTCCAGGAATCCTCTTTTGCTGTGTGGAGCCGTCAGGGCTCATGTTTGGTTTAGCATTTAGCTCAAGGATGTGTTGTTTAAAGCCCATTTCTGGGCTAAAGTGATTGCCTTACATCAGGATACAGCTGGACCCTCAGGTCTGTAGGAGTTCTGTATAAGCAATAATCAAGATGAAAGGTTAGAACAAAATCTCCCTCTTTATACTGCAATTTCATCTCTTTACACACAACAACTCATGATTCCTTGTCAGTATGCCTGAATTTAAAATGCTATTGGTACATTTTGGTGAGAAAATGGCAAGAACTCAATGTGCTTTGATCAGTCTTTTCTAGCAAACCTAAACAAGAAGAGAGCTTACAGAGCTTGGTCAGTGCACGACCCCATAATAACAAAGAGATGTGCCATGAAATGTGCACAGGGAGGTTGTTTCTCAGAGCAGCAGATTGTACTTTCAGATGAAGCCCAGGTTTCAACTAAAGGTTTCAACAATGTGATAATGCTGAGAATTGTGCTTTTTAGTGCACTGCACGTTCCCAGTCCTTGTGAAACAAATCTGGCTGTTGTGATGTGCTACCTTGGCAGAAGTGCAGTTGCTCTGCATTTACTTATCTTCAAGCTTGTGCCAAGGATTAACCTATAGGTTAAGGCCAAAGGGTCCTGGTCTGTGGCCCATTGAAGTCAGCAGGGAGACTTGCACCAACTTCAGCAGCTCTTGTATCAGAGCTGAGAGTCATGATCTGAGTGCAGCTCTTAGTCTGTCCTGGGCTGTCAGTGTGACCTCAAGGAATATCACTTTCTTCTCGCTTTACTTGACTTTGGGCAAAGCTGTTACTCTCTCTGTGCCTCACCAAGAAAAGGAGGCTTAAAAAATCATTAGTATTTCAAAAGCACTCCTAGAGAGGGGGGCTGGAGAGGCAGGGCAGTAAATCCTGCTCTATTGGAGCTGTCCAAATATTATTGCTTGTATTGAAAGAATGCTCTTAAATGAAGGCTAGTGTTCAGAAGCCAGCACAGCCCAAGAGCCATCGCAGCACCACTGATCTGCTGCTGAAATGTGGGGCTTGCCTGCTGATTTAGTGTGCTTCACACTTCTAATTTAACTCTTTGTGTGTTTGTAGGAACAGATTTGTCCCTTTTATGGATATTTTCATCCCTCTTTTGAAGTGTTGCTCCATTTTGTTCAGTCTAGGTCTAGGATATGTAACTCTGGGAAGCATTTTTTTAGAGGTCAGTCCCTGTAAAAGTCCCCATTTCCCAGGCCTTGTTCAGTGAAAAAGTAGTTTGTTTTTTAGCTAGAGAAAGCAATATACCTGTGTAATTGGGAGCAATTAAAGCTTTCATTGACTTGATTCAGGAACTGTTAAAGGTGTGCAGAGTTTTTTTTCATTGGCTCCTGTTGGTCTTTGGTTCAAGGCCTTCCCTGGTTAAGTATTTTCCAGGGTTATGTTGTTCTACAGGAAGATCTTATTCGTGTCTATTGCAACCTGGATTTTTCGTTTAGTTTTTCAGCTTGAAATTCAAAGCAGAAATTAATAGGAAATTACAGCAGGATGAGGTGAATGTGTTAGTACTAAATATGTTTATCACTTCCTCTGAAGTCTGTGCATAGCTCTATGTCCTCCACAGAATGAAAGCAAAATAGAAAGCTTCAGGCTCTTTTGGCAAATTTTGGAATAATTTACTTCTAGTTACAGTTGGGCATTTCAGACTTGGAGGAGCCACATTTCTAGCAGCTCCTACTGGTTAGACCTCTCTTATATATTAATATATATACAAAAATTGCTTTAAAAATCAGTATTAAATGCCCCAGTCCTGTTCTTAATGAATTGGACTTACCTGTAAGTCAGTATGCTGGAAAACAGATTTCTGTTCAGAGCAGCTTTATTTTGGCATGCTTGCTATGCAGGGAAAGGGGAAAAGAACCCCTTCCCTTTGGGATCCTCCAGACTCAGTTCTACAGGTCTGACTCAGTTCCTGTGACAGAACCCCAGGGTCCCAAAACACGCTTTGGTCTCTGAAATCAGCAGAGAGTACTCTTGGGTATCCTAACTGAAATGCTCTGGGACTCTTGAGCTTTTCAAACATGAAATCATTCTAGAAAGCTATTCAAGAGGGTCAAAATTCATTAAAAAACCCCAACTCAAACAAAGCAACGCTACAAAGGAGATCTGAAATAAGATCAGTAGTCGGTCAGCTGGATACATAAAGACCAACGTATCAGCCCCGCTTTCATAGCCAGCACAGGCCTCAGGACAGAGAAGAGCATTTAACCAGGTGTTTGACCTGTGGTGTGTTATCATTTTGCACTGAGACCACTTAAACTTGAAGTCCCCAATGACAAATCGAAGAGCAGTCCTTTGGAAGTTGCAGTGCAGTAATGGGAGTTGGGATTTATAAGCCCTGCCAAGTTCAATAAACTTGTGTTACAGCCTTTTAAAATTGTTATATCGAACGCTGCTTATAAAGAGCCATCTCCCTTCTATTGTTTCATAATTTATTCAGTATTTTCTTAACTGACCCATCAGCAGAACAGTAAAAATGCCACCGACTAAACTTTGTTTAATGGTGACCAATTTTTGTCTATGTTACTATAATGTCTGTGGGAAGAAACAATTACCTTGTGATTTGCTGTCAGAGCTGTAAGTGCATTTTCTTTCCAATTCATTTAGAAGGGACATCACTTTCAAGCTTCCCCTTGTTCTCTTTGTGGGGTTCTTTCCTCTTCTGTACATTTGGGTTCTCTGCCAGGCACATTAGAAAGTACTGTTGAGTCCTGAAGCTGGTTCGTTAACAGAGCCTCTGGTGTCCTTTCTGCAGTGCTGGTTTTCAGCCGGTACCTTTTCGGAAGAGCTCAGACTCATTGCTCAGACTCCTACTGCAACCCTCCAGAGCAGAACAGACCTTCCAGTGTCGGCTGTTGGTGCTGGTTTTCTGCTAGACTTGCTGTATAGGCCAACACTAATTGTTGTTTGTCAAGAAAGAAGTTGAGCTGCTGGAGATGAAAAGTTAAACCGACCCCAGAGACTGAAGGTGTTTCCGGTCTAAAGATCAGGCTGCTGAACAAACCCAGGTTATGAGTAGCCTAAAACCTTTCCATTGGGCTCTACAAGAGGCATTGGGGCATAGTCAGAGTAGTTTGCTCCATATATCACATTACTATTCTTGGCTGCCAGAATTCTGTTGGAGATCCCATATTTGGAAATCATGAATGGATGTGTGCTCTTCTCCAGCATGCTGGCCCTTAACCACTGCAGGGATTAACCAACTACCAATCTGGAGGCAGCATCATGTACATAACAAATTGCTTCCTTATAGCCCACCTGCTGCTTTCAGTAATTTGAAAGCACAGTAAGTTAGATCTCAAAAGTTGTGTTTTGGAAGATGATGGGGGTTTAAATAAAAGGTTTCAAATTACTAGGCCTCAAACAGCTACCTAGAGAGGCAGTGTCTAGCATCTGGACTCTTACTGAATTACTGTAAGTCTCTTAATCAGCAAGGGAGCCCCTAAACTGAATGGCTGGTGGGAGTGAAACCTGATGCTAAATGGACAGCAGTGTAAGAAAGCTTTGTGAGCAGCTCCCAGAGGAGTGGGATGAATAAGCACATCTTTGGGAAAGAAAACCAAAGTTGCCTTTTAGGATAGAAAAGCACATTCCCTGCAATGTGTTTCCTCTTTTTTGGTGGGTTTGTTTTCCTCGTGTGGTTTTTGAATGCCTCCAGACCACATCTTTTAGTGCTATAAGTTGATGCAGCTCCTTTGATTTCAGTAGGGTTGTGGTGATTTAGTCCAGCTGAGGATCTGCTGTGTGAGTCTATTCTTATACTGCTGGAGTGAGCAAGTTCAAGCCCAGGTTTTGAGTATTTCACGCATGCACAAGAAATTAATCACAGCAATGATGTGTGCGAAGGATGTGTGAACATTTTTCCACAGGCAGCTCTCAGAAGCCCTGTCTCTGCTATCTCCATGTAATGTTGCCCCTGTGTCTTCTCTCAGCTGTGCAGGTTTTACACTACAGGAAGTCTGGACCTTCTTTGCTCTGCTGTATTTGAACTCTGTTTCCTCTGTAGCAAAGCTTGGGATGTGTTACCTCACCTTGTTTAACAGCCCTGGATCCAGAAGGTGCCAATTCCTGGGCAGCTTCCCTTGACTTTGGAGTAGAAGAGGATTCTGTTCAGATGAAACGCACAAGGAACTTACAGCCTGGCAGGTGGAAAGACCCAAAGAGAAGAACTGGAGCTGCCCAATACATGTTTGGCTTCCTAGAAATGCTCCATTGTGGGATATTTGTTTCGGTTCTGATACCTGAGGAATTTTTAAGTGCCATGGCTTAATGTGAACCTTCATGCTATGTGCGTGTTTGCATGGATCAGCAGTGCAGGCAGCTGCATGTTTGCAGATGTGGCTGCTCGGGCCAGCTGCTGGGGCCTCCACGCTGCTCTACTGATTGATTTCATTCTTCTAGGGGGTGCTGGACAGTGTGTGCCACATGCAGCACTCAGATCTGCCTTAGGGAAATAATGCAAACAAATGTAACTGCCCTGAGGAAAGGACATGCTTTGCTTTTTGCTGAGGGAAGAGCCATACTCTGCATTTGGGCACGGCTGTGCATGCTGTCTTTGATTTGATTTTTCTTCTCTCAGCTGGACCTGATAGCTAACAGGTTGATGTTTTACTCCATATGGACAAAGAGGCGTAAAATCGAAGTCCAGATAGATAAGAGGTGTTACTTTTAAGTACGAGGAGCAGAAGTTTATGCACTGTCTGTTCTGTCAGTGACAGGAATAACATGAGCTGAAATATCTGTGGTTACTAAGAACTGCCTTTAGCCTCTGATTTATCAGAGAATCATTAAGGCTGGAGAAGACCTATGATTTCTGTGAATTTCTTTACAATATGATGAAGAATTAACCAGGAATACTTTAGCCACGTTAGATCAATCATTTGAAGATTTGTGTGTGCAAGGACCAATTGTTCAATCTCTTTGCAAACAAATCTCAGTAACTTCATTGCTAAGACAGCAAAGTTGAATGGCACTGCCTGCAATTCCTGTCATTGTGTGTCACTTAGCTGGGGAAGTTCTGAGCTTGCCCTTTCTTTTTACTAAAACCTTTATGATTGTGCTCAAGAAGAAGCCTAATACCGTTGTATAAATAGTCTTTTCTTCCTCTCCTGGGTAAATATTCTTCCTGCAATCTCTTTGCCACCTCAATCATCAGTTCGTGGCATTTCCTAAGCCTGGCTATGAGGCTGCAGCAGCAGTTAATAGACTTCCATTTCTTTCTCTTGCAGATCTCTGAAGAACTGAGTCGTGAGTTTGTTCCTCCAGCTGCCTGACATCTATTAAAAAAGGTAAGAGTTTTGCTTCCTATGGCCAAAGCTGTTTAAAGCTGTTTGAAGCTGCGCAAGGATATTTAGTACTGAAGTTAGAGACATTTCGATACAAAAAGTGAAGCTGCGCTTGTGCCGTGCCTGCTGCCTGGGAGCGGCTCTGCCCTCCTGTGGAGAGCAGGAGAACTGCTGCCTGCTTCCGGCACCGACGATGCGCCAGAAACGTTTATGGAGTGGGAGAATCTGAATCCTGGTTTTCTTTGACGTTAAGCACTTCTTCCCCGTGACATGGACCTGCGGTTTGCCAGAGCAGGTTCCTTTCTTGAGTCTTGGTCCTGATTTCGTTTCCTTTTATCTTTTGTGTGTTTTCCTATCTCCTGCAAGGCAGGGACATGGGGTCTCCTCTCACCAAGTCAACCTCACCTATGTGTAACAGTTTCTCAGAGCCAGTGCACAGTCCTGGGACATTTAACCCTCTTTGGATGAGTTGCTGTTTCACCGTGTGTTGGTGGTTAGATGCACCGAGTGTGATGCGAGATGTGCTGGGGTACCAAAGTGTGCTCTCTGCTCACAGCTTGTCTCTGCTTGCAGCATGTCAATACAATTTGATTTTACTTCTGATCAGCCCTTTGAACCTGCCCTTCCTTTTGCTGTGATCAGTGGTACTCTTTATTTCTGTACTTCTCTCCCATCCTTTACAACTTCTTGGGAAGTACCAAAGGAAACTTTGACTCATGTTTTTATTTCCCTGGAAGGAAAGCCATGATTAAAAGTAGCATTAGATGATGTTGTACCCAGGTGAGCAGCTATGGCTGTCCAGAAGGTGAGGAGAGGAGGATCCAGTGAGCAGGGATATACGGTGTTTTTCCATCATCCAACCAAGCTTCCTCTAAAAGATCCAAGCCTGCTGACTGGAGCAGAAGTCTGACCTGCCGGCAGCGGTGCCAAGCAATGCCGGCAATGTGTTCCACACAAGGGTGTGCTAACCTCGGCATTCTTCCCCAGCTACATCATTCCCACAAAAACAATCCTCTCCCCTCTCCAACGCAGACCTCAGCAGAGAGCTTGGCTTGCAAGCTCTGATTTGATCAAACACGCCCAGCAGAAGATGAAATGGGGTTGCAGCTTCGCAGCTTTAAAACGTGTCCGCTTCCTTTCAAGCCACATAAATCAGGCGTGGTGGAGTCTTCCTGCTTAGAGGTGCTCCAGTTGCATGTGATAAATTTGGCATGGCAGGAAGAAGGCTCTGTGTCAGGGTGTTATTAGGTTTGATAGTTCACAGATCAGACTCAACAAAAATATTTATTGCCTGGATTTACTTGTCATGAAATTGCCTTAAATTATAGGGGAAAAGAATATCAAGTGAGGTGAAAAGAAAAGACATTATTGGATTAACAGAATAAAAAGTCTTTTGGAGTTCCTGTTTTATAACCTTTATTTATGTAGGGAGAGTCAGGTTTTTTTAAAATGAGTTTACACAGAAATCAATGAACTCTCTCCCTTAAAACCCAGGAGGATGCTCTTGGGGATTCCTCCTTGTGGCACTGGAAATGATTGACTTGGAGGAGGCTGTTGATAGTCACAGTGTCTCTTCTTATTGGGCTGGTGACTCATTGTGGGGCTGTATCCAAATACTGAGTTAAGTCAATATATTTTTTATTTTTAGAATATTTTGTAATGTAAAAATGAAAAAGAATGTGAATTCAACAATAATTAGGATAGAAATTGAGAGTCATTAATTCTATGCAACATAATTTGGTTTAGTAGCTTTTTTCCCCCTTTCTTTTATTTTTTCCCCCTTTTTCTTTTTTTTTCTCTCTTTATTTTCTTTCATTTTCCCTCTTTTTTTTTCTCTTTTTTTTCTCTTCCACTTCCTCAAGATTAACTTATTTTCAATCTCAAATTCAACTCATATGGTGAGATATATTACAGATGCCATGCACTGGAAATTAGGCAGCACTGTTAATCTGGTCACTTGAGTATGTGTGAAAGTGTCTGTAAGGCTTAGGTAACAGCACCTTTATCTGCAAGGCACTGCTCTCAGGAACACTTTCTGTGTTTTAGTGGTGCCTGTGTGAAGCTGGAGCTCAAGTCCTTTCTAAACAGGTTTATGCCCAATACTCTGTTGGCACAGAGAACTTAGACTTGGTTTCTCATCTTGTGGCACAACTCTTGTGTGGCTGCAGGTGAGTCGCTGGAATCTTTCTGTGCCTCACATCAGCAGCATGGGCCAAAGGCATTTCATTTTTATAGCTATGTATTGAGAGGAGACTGGGAACACTGGAGAGCCACAGGTGCAGCGATGAGTAAGGTGAAGCATCTGGCAGCAGTGAGCTAGCACTTCTCTTAAGACTCATCCTGCAGGCTGCTTTTGTTTGACCAGTGCAGTAATGTGCTGATGGAGGTTACTGCGTGTCCTGACTTGTCACCCTGAGCCCTGTGGAGAGGTTTGGATTTGGGAGACTTTGTTCCTTTTGGTCAGTTGAGTTCTCAAACAACAAAGCAAAGAAATCTGCTGGTATTCAACTCCAATCCCTGTCTTTTTAACTGAACAACCAAATCCCTGAAGTGCTTCATTTTAGCAAAGTCCTTTTTCCTCCCCCCCGCCAAATTTATGCCTAGAAGAAGAATCAGATGCATTTTAAAGCGTGTAATTTCTCTTAATTCAGTGAAACAAACTCTTTCTTATGGTGTTCATCAAGCACTGTGCTGCTGTTTGGGTTTTTTCTACTTTCTAATCTAGACTCCCCGAGGCAGTTGTCACCTGTCCTTGGTGCAGGGAACAGGCCCATCTTAGCAGGTATTGAGTCTGTGCATCAGCAAAGCTCAGTCCAAATCAAAGTCGGAGAAAGGTCCTTCCACAAATGCCTGAGTTGCACCTGAAGTGGGTTACTGGTGTGCTCTCCATCCTCCTGGCCTAACTGGAAAATGACAGGTTACAAAACCCCAAAACTTTGAAGTTTTACTTCCTTTGCTACCTCTTTTGTGCTTTCCCTCCCTTCATGGTTTCTGCTTTTTCTGTGTTGGTTTGTTTTCTCTTTGTAGCTAAGTGTAATCTGCAGAGTACTGGGATGTATCAAGCTTCACTTTCCTCTTCATTATTAATTTAATTGAATCATTAGGTCGATTTCAAGAGAAACTGGGTGGCTATGAAATGTTAGTCCTGCTGTGTTTTGTTGGTTTGTTTTGTTTTTTGTTTTTTTTTTTAATTTTGAAATGCTGCTGGTGCACTAAACCTGTGTGAAAAGCCCTGCAGTGTCAGTGGGGTGGTTGATACAAACATACCATCTTTGAATGTACTACATTAATACCTGGACAGGGGCTAGATGTGTCCATTCATAAGGGATGAATAAGTCTACAGGAAAGTTGATTTCTCACCTGGCAGGTGCCCACCTTGAAAACCCTGACAGGAGACAGCTGACACTTAAAATTGTCCCTGTGGAAGAGGGTGGCATCTCTGACAAGATCCATTCCTCTCAGTACAGCAGTGCAGAGGTGTGTGGTGCTTCCTTGGGGAGCCAGAGGGCACAGCCAGGCTGGCATGACATCACCTCACCCAGTTGCTCCAGCTTCTGTTTGCTGGAGCTACACGTGCTGCATCCTGATGGGAAGCCTGGATGACATTTGTTATTCTCTGTGGCATGGCAGAGTGCTTCGAGGTATTCCAGATTAAACCTGCTGCAGGCTGTCAAGTGCTGCTCTTGATCTGTGTGATAATGACAATGATGATTTATCTCCTGTGCAGCTCTCTCTCTTATGGTAAATCTGGTGAATAATAAGATCTTATTTCCCTTGGTTCTGCTTGGGGTGGAAACAGATAGCCAAAGGACTGCTAAAAGGCACTGCTTGCCTCAGGCACTTCTGGCCTTTTTTCCCTGTCAAGCCATTTTCTCATTGTTCTAGAGGCTTTTCCTAGGCATCTATTTGGCTAGAGGGTTTAAGTGTGTTTTGCCGTTTTGCCATCTAAGATTTAAGGTTCTTCTTACTCTCTCAGCCTCTTTTATTTTTTTTTAAATTATTTTGTTTCCAACAGCAGTGAACTATTCCAGCAGAAATGCTGAGCCAAATTCCTTACTGATATAAAACAGAGTTGGGGACCTTTATAATGATCTTACCTGTCTGTGTCAAACCCACAGACTTCTTAAAAAGTGAACCAGGAAATGAGGCCCAGGAGGGTCTGATGAGTTGTTGAGGTCACACACGAGGCTGCTGGTATAGCAAGGAATAAAAACAGTGCATGTTTGTCCTCTCCAGCCTCCTGTATTGCTTACGAGATGATAACTGAACTCTGCAGTTTCTTCAACTAAGGAAAGTCTCCAAAAGGTTTGAAGTAGGAAAAAGCCTCACAGGGCTGCAGCAGAGACTCTTTTCCCTGGTTTATGCAGACTTAATAGGTAAAGGGCTTCATCAACCCTTTCTCACTTCAGACTTTATTCTGAGACTGAGGTGGTTGATCAGTCATGAGACCAAAACTCAGGGACTCAGTGACATGGTGCAGAGGAGTAGTGTATCCTTGCCATGCATCTCATTAGCAGAGAGGCAGCAGTAGAAGGATGCTCTCAGTCTTTCAGCCTTGGCAATCCAAGATCCTGTTCTTGTGAGTGCCCTTCCTGGTGAAGCTCTTCAGAGCAGCACAGGGCACTGGGAGAACAAAGTTGCTAGCTAACAGATTTGTATTCACAGAGCTTGTAGCACATCTCCGCACCCTTCCTGACTGACTTGGGGCTTGTTCAGGTGCTTCTGCTGTGTGTCTTGCTCTGCTAAAGTCAGTCCCCATGTTGTTTTCCAGTACACCTGACTTGCTTTTCTTACTTGCTGGTCCCTCCCTAATTCTTCCATCTATGTTCAACCATTTACATATTATTCATTAGAAACCTCAGCAAAGAAAAATAACCCAAACAAACATACTTGTAGTGAGCCAAAACTTACTCATCCCATCCTGTTTTTCTGCCTTCTAAGAGAAATGTATATGGTTTGATGATAACTCCCAAGTGACCCATGAGCTGGGCCTGGCTGTGGTAATCAGAGCCTGGGACTGGAGACTGGCTGTCAGAGGTGGTTGTTAGAACGATTGCTGCAGCAGACCTCTGTTTTTTGGGGGAGGGAGCACTTATTGGTATACAGAAGACGGGAAGAGGAGAGGATCCCCAGGTCTGTTTTCATGCTGTTTTCTCTAAACATCACACTTTGCACTGGCGTGGATCTGCACAAGGTACTGCTTTAGCAACTGGAGGAAGAAGTTCTTCCCTGTAGTGGTTGTGATGCCCCTGCCATTCCCTGGGCTGTGACAGGGTGGCATGGGGTGGTTGGACTAGATGATCTTTCAAGGTCCCTTCCAACCCCTAGCATTCTGTGATTTACACTCTGTGAATTTAATGAAGGACAGAAAGATCCTTTTTGGTTGTATAATTAGGACTGTTTCAAATGTAAATATATAAAGCCCCTGTCCCCTCAGCTTTCAGAGGGAGATTTTTGTGATGCTTTTGGAAACAAATTGTACTTCTAACTTGTCCACAAAGGTTATGCTTCTGCCACTACAGAATTCCCAACAAAATCAAGCTCTTGAGTCAAACATGCAGAGGCCAGGGCAAGGTTGAAAAGCACACAAACAAACTATTGTTAAAATTTGCTGATGGTGCTGGCATTGCCAAGGGGGCATCTTGTTGTTCTTTGCTCATATGATTTAAAGTAATGAGAAAATTCAGAATGAAACAAATTAAGAGGCAGCCCCTGTGAAAGGACTGAGCCTTCCCCACTGTGCTGAGCTGTGTTTGGATGTGGACACAATGGGGCCTGTCGCCGCATGGACAGATGCATTCGAAGTGCTTACTGTCAATAGTAGGGGAGTGCAAGGATAACATTAAAGGAGCTGAGCAGGGGAAGAAAGATACTTTTGGAAAAAACCCTGAGGCCCACAGTGGTATTTATGATTTAAACATTCAACTCCCAATTGTGTAAGTACAAACAATCTCTTTTTCTCAATAAATTATCACCATACTCAGCTCACTCATCTGACGATGAATTGGGAAGTGCATCATCCTGTGCAGCTGGGTAATTTTTCCCTCCTCCTATTAGGCTGTTTAAAGGAGGCTCCATTTTTGTGAACAATGTGTGTGTCCATATAAAATGAATCACACTCACTCGTTCTTCTCAGGTCTTTAGTTAACACCTCCTTTGCTCAGCTTTTGAAATGTAAGAGTATATCTTTGCTCGTTCTCTTAGTGGAAAGTCCGGCATACAAAGAGTTCTTTGTACTGTGTCAATAAAATAGTTCAAACATCTGTCTGAAGGCCTTCAGTGCATCAGAAAATCAAGTGTATAAAGCATCAGATTTCCCTTTTTAAGACAATTTGAACTCTTTTCTCTAATAAAAACAAAGGGGTGAAAAAAACTCAGGTAGGAACAAGTTAGGCTGGTTTCACTTGCAAATGGAGGTACACCAAAGCAGTGTTGCCCCAACTCTGTGGGTGACCAGCTGGTTACGAACATATGCAGATGAATACAGCAGCTGATGTGCACTCAGAGATGTCCAGCTGCAGCTGCCAGCACAGATTTTGGGGACTGGGATGTTTTGGATGCCCCTTGGTATGATGCTTTGCAGTGGGTTTAGCTGGCAGGACCTCCCAGCAAGGTGGACATGTGTATGAGGTAGATCTGGGTGCTGGAGGGGCTGCTGTGATGAAGTGAAAAAGGTTGGAGTTGGGCTCCTTGGACATTTGGAGGGGGCAGAAGGATGTGTGCTTCTTCCCACACCTGTGATGGGGTGCTTGTGTGGCCATGAAAGTGTTTAGCTGATTTTTTTTTTTTTTTTTTTTTTAGTGGCACGGTAGTAGTGTTCTGTCCTGTGGGGGTTGTTCCCGTGGCACAGATGTCATTCTCTGCCCATGATGCAGGGTGTTGCCATCCCACATTCTGCTGGCACAGCCTCGGTGAGCAGTGCTGCTGCGTGCTCCCTTCTTTCCTTCAATGCCAGGGCATCTGAGCACATCAGAGCCACAACTTCCAGCATGTGTCTGCAGCACTGGGAAGTGGGCTTGATCCATTGTTTCATTTGAGGGGGAAGTAGGGCATGGGCATTAAGGGATATTTTGTGGGTCACTCACAGCTGCTGTGATACCCTCAGGAGCTGGCACAGTGTTTAGTCTTTGTACCTGAACCTTCAAATGGAAAATCAGCCCTTGGACTGGGCTACCCTGTGGACAGTGCCTGTGGAGCTGGATTAATCTCCTAGGAAGCACCTGTCTTTGAGTTTGTTTCATGGGCTTCACTGTGTTTTCTTTAAATCCAAGGCTGTTCAGGTCCTGCTGAGATGTTCTGTCTACTTGAAAGACATTGAATCTGAAGTTGCCTGCATGGCTCACATACCCTCACACACCTTTTGGACTCCTTTTCCTTGTTTTTGTTGTCAGTGTTGTATTTTTCCAGCCTGAATGATTTCAGTCCTCTGTTCCTATCACAACATGCATGGTGTGAGTATTGGACAGAAAAACCTGACTATTTCAAGCTTCAGTCTTGCTTCCTTTTTTTGTCCTTTTAAACCATAGCACTGGAGCCTGGTAGCCATGGTAACTCCCTTATCTGTGTTGGGAAATAAATACTAAAAATTGCTTTTTTTACTATTTATATATAAAAATGCAGAAGCAAATAAAACCTGCGGTATGTGACTCAGTTCATATTTTCAAGTCTCCACCACTACTGTTAAACGTGGAACCAAATCATCTGAGGAAATTAAAACAAACTCTGCTCCTCTCCAAAGGATTCTGCTGGCAAGGTGCACGGTGGGGCTGTGGGTTCAGCAGCACTCAGCATCCACTGGTTTATGTACCCCTAAAAGGTGATAGTGACTCCCCCGAGAGCCTCAGCTGGGCTGTGGGCTGGACATGAGTGATGGAGGCACTCAGAAGGAACCAGGTCTGGCTCAGGCTGAGCTTTGCTGATTTCCATGTCTTTGTTAATCAGACTTTATTCCCACGACAGGGCCTGTGTTTCCATACCTTTATATCACTCTGCTTTAGACTGGGCTGGCAAATACACCTGCTCTCAGTTAATTTAAACCTTTCCAAGCTGGAATTGCTGCAGGTCTAGAAATCTTTGCTTAATTACTGCACCATGATACCCTGAGACTACTGCACAACTCAGTGATTCCTTGTAAAGCAAATCAATGTTTTCATTTCAATTCCCACATAAAAGAACCTGCAAATTACTTCCAACCCCTTTTTCTTTGTGTTCATTATGTGTGATCTATGACTGCAAAAACTTCTCCACTTTTACTGCCTGGGTGCCATGGATAATTTTTAAAGCTGATATGTCATCAGTTCCTCATTGCCACTTACTCTGAAGACCACTGGGATCAGCTACTGGGAAAGTGACTCAGTCTCAAGGCATATCTCATCTAAGATCTTCATTGACTTTTCAGCAACTGGGCTCCAACTGTGGCCAAATTTGTCTGCCTGACTTGTATAAGTGATGCTCTTCTAGCACACCCTTCAGGAGAACTCATTCTCCCTTTCTCCACCTGCCTAGCTGGGGTGAGAGAAGGTTTGACTGAGAGTGGACATACCTCTGGTTAGGGCCACTGATCCAGCTGCTGGGAAAAGACACACAGGTTTCTGACCTCTACCACATCTGTGCCTCACTCTAACGTGTGTTGTTTTAGATCATCACTGTCAGCTTCCATGAGAGAAGTGGGAAGCCAAGCCTTTGGCTGATGACATTGGAATGGCTGGAGTTGGCAATACTGCAGTTTCAATTCAGCTAAGGTTTCACTTTGTGATGTGATTTGGTTTCTCTGCTTGGACTGAACGAAGGTAACTCTTAGGATTTCAGTTTTTGCATATGACTCCTTTGGGTATGTGCCAACATCTGATTGAAATGCTCTTGTTTACAACATTCCTACTTACAACTTCATTTGCTAGCAAAGTCACGGAGAGCAAATACAAACCAAACCATGTGGACTCAGTGTGAAGAAAATAATTTTAAAACGTTTCTCTCCAAAGAAATGTATTTTAGCCTCACTTCTTCTCTTTTCTGTACTTGCTGATGTGTGCATTCTTTTTCCAAGAGGGCTCCTCCACATGCTGTTCTGTTGCTCACTGTCTCTCCTTCGTGTCTCTGATTCGCTAATCAACTATTCTTGGTTCTTGTTTTCCTCTGCCTGAATTTCAGCTCTTGCAAAGTCGTTGCAGCTTTGCCCTCTCCCTGCAGTGTGTGTTTGTGAGCAGTGATTTCTGCCTTGATTTTTTTAGTTTTTCCTTTTTGAATGGCAGAGCAGCTCTGAAGCTTGATCCCTGTTCTGACAGACAAGGCTCCAAACTGGGGACTCTGGCATCCAACTGTGATAATATTTAGGTGTGATGTTGAAGGATGGGTTAGGAGCATCTGTTACTCCAGAAGTGGTCTCCTCATATGTAGTCTGAACTCATTAGCCATGGTGGAGGAGAGGGGGTTGTTGTTGGTGTATGAGCACATGGACCTTGGCATCAGAAACCTTCCCCTTTGGCTTGAGGTGCTGCTGTTTTCTTTGAGCTCTTTCCTTCAGGACCAGAGGAGTTTGCATTTCAAGCTCAGTTAAAGAAGGACACAGAACTGCTTGAAAGAGTCCGGAGCAGAACCACAAAGATGCTGAATGGAGTGGAACATCTGCCTGTGAGGACAGGCTAAGGGACCTAGGACTTGGAGCAGAGGAGCCTGAGGGCTGCCCTCATTGCTGCTGATAAAGATGTGCAGGGCAGTGTCGGGAGGATGCAGCCAGCCTCTGCTCAGAGATGCCCAATGACAGGACAAGGGGCAGTGGGGGCAAGCTGGAGCAGAAGAGGTGCCACATGAACGTAAGGAAAAGGTTTTACACTGCAAGGGTGCTGGAGCCCTGGAGCAGGCTGCCCAGAGAGGTTGTGGAGTCTCCCCTTCTGAAGACATTCAACTCCCCCTGGATGTGTTCCTGGGTGACCTGCCCTGGGTGACCCTGCTCTGGCAGGGGGGTTGGACTGTATGATCTTTGAAGACCCTTCCAACCCCTAACATTCTGTGATTTCTTTACAGAGGTCTCTCATGTGAGTGAAAGCTCAGATAAGCTGTGGAAGGCTCAGCCCTGCTCACTGCAGTGTAAATGTGTTGGATCTGTGCAGAAAGGGGAACGTTTGCTGTCGCTATGTAGAAGCTTCTTTGGTAGTTCTGGAAAAATCTTTTCTCTTCCTGTTCAGCATCTCAAGTCCATTCTGCCAGGGCAGATGTGCAAAGATGGAAATTCCTGTTTAAATCTCCCACATTTCTTGTGAGTACCTTGTCCCTGATGTGTGCTGTTTCATGCCCTTATGTGGAGTCTGCTTGTCACTGATGCTGACGGATGCAGGATAAAGTGCACTTTCCTGTGGCTGTGCCAAGTGGATGTGCAGCAGCCTGCTCAGCTAGAAGGGCTAACAGGGGATTCTGTGCAGAGCTGGGATTGTCTGAGGGAGAGCTTTTCTTACTTAAAAGTACCCATTTAAAGGGATCAGCTGCCTTGATGTGCCAGTAGAGATGGGATCTTGGCAGCAGTGTGGAGTGAAGTGGACGTGCTGGGCTTGTTCTTCCTCTCTGCTTGGGATTTTCAAACCCAGGGTGATTGTTTAAATTATCTCCACTATAAACTAAAGCACCAGGTTTTAGTTGCCCAGTTCGATGGCTCTGCACTCAGGTCTGATGTCAGGGCACACAGGTTTTGGCAGTAGCAGCTAATCCTTGCTACTGAATAATGGATGACTTTACACAACAAGTATGTTATGGGCCCTGAAGTCAGGGGATGGGAATGAAAAGCCACAAGGAAAGTTTGCCATGTCTCAGCGTTTGCCATTACAAGCCAGAGTTGAGTGCCCATTACAGACTGTGTACCTTGGTGCTCAGTTTGCTGGGAGAGCTACCAGTGTCAAAGGCCACAGCAGAATATTTCCAGGCTGCAGTTAGGGGAATTGGGCCAGCAGATGCTGCTTTTCCATTTCTAGATTTAAATACTTAGTAGATGTTAATTTCCCTCTGCAGTCTTCTAGTATGGGATGAAAACCCAGGTATGGTGCAGCAAACACCATACTTGGGCCATTTCTTCCCTTTAAATAGGACTTTTACTGTTTGCCAGCAGTCCTGCTGTCTACAGCCTGAAGACTGCAAACAGATGAATTCATCCAGTGTGAATTTCCAGGCAGTATTCAATCTTTACCTTATTTTGGAGTGCTGTGGCCAAAGTAATCCCTGCTTCTGTGTGTGCTGATTTTCATGTGTGCAGTCACAAATGCTGGGTGCCAAGAATGTGAGGGACCCAAACCTACTGTCACTAACTAGGTCGCTCTTGAAATGCTCTCACGTGTTTGGGCTTTTGCCTTTTTTTGCTTTGGTGAGGCTGCAGAAAGTAAGGGCTGAGCAAGAGACAGCAAATCAGAAGTTCTTCTTTACATTCTCTTTCCAAGTCTTTCTCATTGTCAGTAGTATCAAGAAAATGGTAGAACTCAAAATGGAATTTGTCAAGGATGAGCTACCAAGAAGCTTGCAGCTGTGAACCAGTCCTTTTTAACGAGCAGGTAACTGAACTGGGAAGCAGTAAGAAAGGCCAGATTCTAAATCCTAATTAATCATTCATGGTGTCTACATGAGAACTAAACAGATGCTTTTGGCTTGCATTCTGTGCTGAAGAGTTTCTGGGCTTCAGCTGCTGAGGCTTCAGCAAGATTATGCAAGATTGGTTTGAGTTGGAGGCATCTGCCTTATGGCTACCTGGTGGTAAGCTCTGGCTGTCCTTAGAAGAATGGCATAGATTTCTGCCTGCCTGCTCCCTTGCTTAGTCCTTCAGCTTGTCCAAAACACTTGAGTGCTTTCATGGGTTGCCAGGTCCAAGGAGTTACTGGTGGAGGAATTACCTGTACAGGACTCTGACAGATGAGGGTGTCATTCACATAACACTGTTGGCCAGAGGCACTGAAGGACATGTGGTAGGATTTTAAACACAATACTGAAGCTTTCTGGCACAGAACTGAGCTGTGTGATTGAGGAAGCAGGGGGCTGGTGTGGCAGTGGAGGTCTATATTGCTTATCCATCATGTTCTGAAACTACCGCAGTTTTATTCCAACATGTAAGGCAGAGATTCCAGGAGCTGAGTCATGACTATCTCAGGTGGCCTTGTCCTGGCAGTGTCTGTCAGAGGGTCAGAGTTGGTGGTCTGCCATCACTGCAAGATGCCCTGCAACTGCATCTCCACAACTCATGTCTGCAGCCATGACCAGAGCTCCACAGGCACAGCCACAGATCCCCCTGTGGCTCCCAGCAGAGCACAACAACCTTGGAATTCTGCAGTGAATGGAAAGATTCTGTGCTGAGGACTTGGGCACTGCTCTCATCTATTGCTTTGGGGAAAGAGCAGGTTTTCGAAATGGATTTCAGCTCGGCCCATTCCAGCCCCAGTCAGTCAGGTTTAATTATCTGCCCAGGGCACAGGGCATCCATCAAACTCTGATAAATTCAATGAGCGTGCAGCTTGTATCATCCCTCGTCATCAGCACTGTCTGTTCTTGGCATTAATGCTGTGGGGCTAGACTGCAGGTATGTTGATCAAGCAGATAAGCTGATCAGTCATGAAAATTCATTTCCAAAATGAATTTGGATTTGGAATGATTATGGACTTTCTCCACCTCAGGCAAAGGCAGCCTGAATTCTTGATTACACGTAATTATTTATGCTCATATTTAGGCCATTTTGTATATCCCCAAGGTGGTGTAAACAGGTATGAGTTTAAATATGAGGTTAGAGCACTTCACTCACCTGCTGGGTACTTGGAGAAGGAGGCACAATGGGAGCTGTCTTGTCACTTGTCTTTATGCATAAGCTGATTTATATGTCCTCTGCTATTTTATTTCCTCTTTGAGGTCTGACTTTCTCATAATCAGAAGTAGCCCAATTGGTTTTCCCAAGCATCTTCTAGACAGTGCAGGTTTGAGTAGTTGTGCTTAAGGGATTCTGGGGAGTGCCTGTGCCCATTTTGAGTCAATGGGAAGCCTGCCCATTATTTCCCAGAATACAGATGTTATCCTGCACTTGGAGTCCCAGTACAGGAGACTGCCTTGTGTCTGAACCTGTGCTGCCAGGAATATCCCACTTCTATCTTTATTTCAGTATGCCATGAGGAGGCAGCTCTCTCCTCTGCAGCTGTTCTGTAGAAGGGAATAAAGGTCCTTTCGCTCTGGGTTTTCAGAAATGCCAGCACCAGCCCTCACCTGGCATTCAAGGGCAGCTTTTGCAGTGCTCAGTGATGTCAGACTGCCATGGCTCCAGACAACTGCCAGAGTTGTCACCTGGTGTGGCCACAACAGAATGACCTGCCCAGAGTTCAGTGTCTGCCATCACAGTACCATGGAGCTGCCCATGGCTTAGGGTTCCTTGAGGTCTCAGTTTTCCTGTGGAAGCCCAGCCAGGCCCTGGTTCCACTGTACTAAATCCAGGTTAGTACTGTGGCTTTTTCCCTCTCAGTGAAATGCAAGCAGGAAGAGTGTTTCTAACTACATCTGGGAAAAACACAAACCAAACGAAATTCCCCAAGCAGTTGGCTTTCTACCTAGTCCAAATTTGCCTGATTTTACATACCATGAGAGAGATTTCTTTTTCTAATGCTCGTCTGGGAACTTCTCTTCCAGAAAATCCTGCTGGAGATTTCTTAAATCTGCCTCCAGCTGTCATTCAGGCGGAGTGGCAGCAGGGGCTGGGCTCTCCCTCCAGTCTGTACAGGCATCTGTGGTGGAGTGTTTCAGGAGGTACTGGCAACCTGGAAACACTGAGGTCCTGGATTTGATAGAAAGACCACTGCAGGCTGACCCAGCTGCTCTCTGCCTCCTGCTCTTGCTCACTGCCACTCTGTCTATGGTCAGTTTCTGTCTGTTCTCATAGGTGCTTTCTAAAGCTCTCCAGCTCCAGTCTTGCCTTTGGAAGGGAGCAGTGGAACCTGTTTGTGCACGGTGGAGGGAGAAGGAGCTGGCAGTGTTGTACACACTGGTGATGAGGACCTATTCCCTAAGATCCTGTCTCCTTCTTTCCTTTTTAACAGATTAGTATTTATTTGATCTTCCCGTGGGTGTGTGTTGTCCTCTCTTAATTGGAGTTTTGAGTATTCAGACCCCTTTGCTTAGCTCCTAAGTTTTGCTAATAAGTCTCTGATGTACACCAAGATAATGAAGATGATTAATGAAATTGTTACACTCCCAGATTCTTGTTTTAACTTGCTGCCTTTAACTGCTTTCCAGCTTGGAGTCATCTGCTCTACCTGCACAACAGCCCTTGTGGCTTTACCACATAAGCAGGAAAATGGGAAGGTGCTTTGCTGTCCTCAGGGGTTGTCTTGCAAGAATCCCACTGGACAGTTAAACACAGCAAGCAGGTCTGGTAGCAGAGCTCAGGGCTGGATCACTGCTGCCTGCCAGGTCCCACAGGGAAGTGACCCAGGTGCAGCAGCTTGTTTTGGCAAGAGGCTTTTTCCCTCTGTGCCAGACTGCAATTATTCCACATGTCATAAAACAGGACTGGTGAAGATGGTGAAAGAATCCATACCAGCACAAAGTGGTTCAAGGGGAATTAACAGATCTCATCTCTGTTACACTGCTTGTTTTCCTAAGTACTTTTACTCTTCCTCCAAGACCAAAACACAGCAGTTAAGGTCATTAAAAACTCTTTAAGTGATAAACATTCACCATTTTTCGTTTCCTTTGCAAACAGCACTGATCTGATAACTGTTTTTCCTTTCCCAGAGCCAGGAATATTTCTTTGCAGAAGAAAGTTTACTCTGACAAAAGCAGGTTTAGTAAAGTGTGAGTGTGTGATTCTCTTCCTCTGACAAGTGTTTTGCTTCTTAGTGCTGTTTTCTTCTCCAGAGATCTGCCCTGATCAGGCATTTTTGGATATGAAAAAAAAAGGGCTCTTCACAGTTCCTGTTGGAGGCACTTGATGCAATGCCCATTACGTGCCTTGAAAAGCAACAAAAAGTGTTAGGCCTTTGGTCAGTTGAGATGTGGCAGGAAATATATCCAGTTGGCTCACCTAGCTTGGAATTTTCAGGGATTGCAATGAAGTTTAAAAACACTGCCTGTGGTGCAGACAGCTGTAGTTTTTTTTTATTGGGGTCCTTAGTCAGGAATGGTCTGAAACACAGCATGATGGTAGAGCTGGGAATCACAAGAATGTCACTCCTGTGTTTCCTTTTTGAGCTATTATTTACATCTTTTCATGCTTCTGTCAAGCCTTTCTCGAGATAAGCAAATGCATAGCAAGGAGGAAAGGGCACACAGCAGTGAGTACAGCTGTGGGACTGACAGTGTCCAACTGCTGCCAGCTCTGGGAGATGCTGTGGCACAGAGTAAGGTGTGCACCTCTGTCCTCCCAGCCTTGCAGCATGGAAGCAGCTGCTGAGTCTTTTCCCTGCTGTCTTTCTGCCTTGGTTCTAGAGGCATCTTAAGTACACTGGAAGTGCAGTCTTAAAGCTTCTGTCTCACTGTGAAGCTTGACATATTCCAGCCCCATGCAAACTCTTCTGTACTACCCAGTGGCCCCACTTGTTATCCGCTTTGTAAGCCTACAGCACCCAAATGTGCAGAGATTTCATTTGCCAGAGGCTGTGTTGTGCTGCTGCCTGATCCAGAGCTGTCCTGGGGCCAGACACACCCTTGGAAGCACCTTGTGTACAAAGATAAAACCAGGACTGGTTTCTTTAAACAAGAGCAGAACTAACTTTTTCCAGAACACAAAACATGCACTGCAGAGCTGAATGTTGCTGTTGTTTTTAACTCTGGTACGTCTGGAGTTTGTGATTGAAAATAAGATAATTTCATCTTGGTTGATGGGCAGCCCAAATACTAACAAATCAGTTGTGATAAGGAGAGGATTTAACAGCTACAGCCAAAATGTCTTTCATGAAGTAGCTCTGAAGAGAAGCACAAACTCATGGCATCGATGTGGTGTGAAACATCTGTGTTGTCTCTGCTGTTCTGTGACTTTTGGCAAGTTACTTCATCTTTTGATACTTCCCTTTTAGTATCTGTAAAATCATTATAAGAGTATTTTCCACCTTACAGCAGTGTTGGGGGATCGGTGCTCCTGGAGTGCATTGCACCACAAAGCAGTGATTTTTCTTGCAACATCCTTTTTTTTCCCCTCTGTTTCATCTGGAAACTCAGTGACACATAAATCTAAGAATGAATGGCAGTGATTTGTGAACCATTTAGTTATGTGAAGGTTCTCCCTGCCTGTAAAACCAACCTGCAGTTCATTAGCTGGGCCAAAACATTTAGGGATGCTTCATATAACTGATGATGTCACATCCTAGCCTAATTATGTGAATCTTTCGGGTTTGATTTTTTTTTTTTCTTTCCCCTCCTCGCTGTTCTTTGTCTAAAGTATGCTGTTATTAGCTCAGTATTATTGGCCAGCTTCCCCTGAAAACCTCCCACGTAGGCAGGGAAGACAAAAGGAGAAAGCTGGAGGGTGGCTGTTGTGTGGCTCTCCATGCAGCTTATGTTTATGTTAAGTGCTCTGAGCAGAGGGAGATTCTGCTGACGACCTCTAAATCCAGGCATTTGCAGGTGTCCAGGTGCCTCACCTCCCCTGGGAGATTTAACAAGAGACTTGAGATGGTCTCCTTAGCTGCAGACTCTGGTAGGTTACATTTCAGCATTCACAGCTGGGATTTCAACACCTGGAGCAACAATTTATGATCACATTTGTTGGTTTCTAGCTAGTAAGGAGGGCTTCCTGCCATCCTTCCATGGTAACTTTCTGAATCACTAATCATATGCTAAAAGGACTAATTCTGTAGCTTTTGCCAGTTTCACCAGACCATAACTGGTTCTAGTAGATAATAAATATTTTGCATTTGTGAATTTTGTTCCCAACCAGGTAGACACAGGCCTTCTCTTGCCAGTCTTGCACTTGCCATGCTCCTGAAGGGGCTTGGATCTTTAGCACACTGCTGTGTGCTTTTCAGGAGCAACCTTCACTTGCAGAGTGCTCTGGCTGACCCATTCCTTTTCATCTAACTGCATCAGAGTGCCAAGAGAGGATCCAAACCATCCTGGCTTCTTTCCCCTACTCCTGCAAATCTTTTACTAGTAAATTGTTCTGTTTGAATTCTGGGGAAAAAAAAAAAAATCCCGGTGTTTTGAGGACACCTAAGCTTTGCTCTCTGTCCCCTGTGGCAGCCAGCTCTGGCTTAGACTTCACAAGTTTCCTTACTCTGGGGTGAGATTCAACAGTCTCTCAGATTTGTGACCCTGCGTCCAAAGCCAGGAAACTGCAGCTGAGCCAAGCCCACTGGCATCACTGCTGAGAGTTAATAAATACATCCATTCCTGTAGTACATTTTTATTGGCATGAGTGAGGTTTAATACACAGCACCTTGTTTGCTCCTGCCTGGACAAGGAAAGTCATGCAAGTTGGACTTAGCAGTGATTAAGAGACCTAAGCAAGCTGCACTGATAAGATCATAGATGTTATGACCTCTGTGCATCATTATGTCATCTTATCTGAGCTCCTGTGCAGCACAGGCTGTAGAGCTTCATCCTTTATCCTTCTTAAGCCAATACACTTTGTTAGAGTGAGGCTTTTCTCTAGAGCCTACCAGTCATTACTCGCTGGATTTGAGTTCTTGTGGGCATGCTGCAGAATCACAAGCAGCTGGCCTGTATCAGAGCTGCCAGACAGCTTCTAGTCCTGGTTCCAGATGTGATGTCTGACACTCTGCAAAAGCCATGCAGAAGTAAAGAAATTAAAAATACCTTTGGCTCTCACCAAAGGCAGTCCCTCAGGTTGCACATGGAGTGCCTCCTTCCAAGGGGGCACCTCCAGCCCCACACCTGCACTTTTTCTCCTTCCATGTGTCTCCACAGCTTGCAGCTGCCACTCTTCCTCAAATATGCCTGAACTGGGGTACTGAGGGCTCTTCTGAAGGACTGATGCTTTGGAGAGTTCTGGGTGTTTCCAGCAGTTTCAGGACTGGTTAGGCACTGGCAGTGGCCAGCACCTGGCAGAGGCAGGCCCAGGCATCAAAAGCCTGTGCACACCCAGTGCAGCACTCAGGTGAGTTAACAGACTGCTCATGCACAAAGGGACTACAGCTTCTGCATGGAGGATCTGGGGCCTCAAGCAGAAATTCCTGGGACATCCAGGCTTGTACTGATTAAGTGCTGGTGCATAAAATGCATCCCTAAAGCAGGAGTTATTTGGGTGTTCATGCATGAAGCCTTTGGGTGCTCAGGCATGGCCTAGCTTGGCATTCAAGCACAGACTAATCAAGCACTTGGCTATAAACTGACTGGGTGCTCATGCCTGCATCAGCTGGGCAGCCATGCAATAACTGGTCCTGTGCTCATGCATGAATTAACTGTGTGCCTCTGAGTAAGCTACACAGACTGCTCAGGCACAGGCTGCTTAGGCACTCTGTGTGCCCTAAACTGCCACTCATGCATTCATCCATTGGGTGCCCAGAACTGCTGGGGCATTCCTGCATAAACTAATTGGGTGAAGTAATCTGGCACTGGTGGTGACCCCATGGGGTGCTCCTGTGATCGTTTGGCACTCAGGCATGAGCCAATTGGCTTCTCTTGTGTAAATACCATAAACCCTCCAATTTATGCCCGATGCTTCCATTCCTGTGCCTTCCAAAACCTTTAGCACTTTGGGTGGTTTGGAATTAAGTTTGGATTGTGCAATTTAGGCCTAGAGCTGAGTGGGGTGGCAATTAGAAACAGATGGCACCAAAGAAGAGCTCCTTCCCTCACAGAGATTAATGATCATCAGTTTTACATTCTGTGCCATCCCAGAACATCTCCCAGCTCACGTAGTTGCTGTTCCTGTCCTTGCCCTTTGTAAACACCAAATTCCTTTTGTCTGTTCCAGGTCAGTCTGCTGTTTTCCCCAAGCCTCTTTGTTTCCTTCATAGCCTGGAGTTTTAGAGCTTGTGTTCATTGCTTTCTTTACAGAGAGCAGCTTCAGTGAGTAACTAAGCTGTACCTGTTTCTTTGCCCCGTGTGTCCTTGGGTCTTTCTCAGGTAGTGGGTGTGCACTGTGCTGGCTGCAAATTGCTGCTTCTAATGATGAGGCTGGTGCTCAGCTGGTGAGGCTCCAGTCCCTGGAGGAATGCTGATTTGTAATGGGAATCAGCACCCCTGAGACAGGTCAGTCCAGTACTTCTGTTTAGTGTGAAGCATCTGTCAGCAACACCAAACTGGTGGTAGACTTTGACGATGTCCTTACCCAGTGGCGGCATACCTTAAGATTCCTTAATTGAGGAAGAAATCAAACTGCTGGTTGCAGTACAAGCTTCAGGAGCGTGCCATGTAAGCACCACATGCAGAGCTGGTGGGGCTGGTGCAGCTGCCATCAGCAGATGGCACTGTCACATCTTCAGCTCTTCTGCCAGCCCTGCTGGAGCTGCTGCAGGGTGCGATGCTCTTTTGGCAGCTAGCAAACAGCCAAAGAGTTGCTGTTCCCTAAATTTCTCCAAGTCGACTGAGCTGAAGCAATGGAGACCTCCCTGAGGATCAGGTACTCCTCAGGCTCTTTGTGATCATTTCTCTTCAAAGACCAAGAGCTGTAGTGTGACCAAAAGCAAGTTACACCAAAAGAGCTCCCAGGTGTGATGGCACCATTTACCTTCCTATAGAGAAACTGCTCTGTGCTGAGGCGGGGAGAGGGCAGCTGCCTGGTCCACTCACCCAGGCCAGGCTGTGTGGCTGCCAGGCTTCTGTCTGCACAACCACCAAACTATTTCTGTTGCTAAACAGAAGATGTTATTTCCGATTCCAGGAACTAGGGTTCAGATTTGCAGCCATAGATGTGTACCCTTCTTGCTGAAGTCAGTAGGTAGGCTTCTGTGTGGAAAGTGTTGAAGAAATCAGTTCTGTGAGTGGCATCCATCCAGCATCATGTTTTATTGGTCTTAAAAGAGCAGCACTGCCTGTTGGTTGCAATTGCATATTTCCAAGTGCTTGATGTTGTGGTTTTGAGGTTTCAGGCAGGAGCCTGATTGGAAATAAGCACAAATAAGATACCACAGCTGCTTGTGGCCTCTTGCCCTGAGCTCATGTCTTGCAGTTTCAGCAGTCTAGACCTGTAGATCTTTCACAGTAGATAACGGAGGAAGTAAGATACCAACTCCACCCAGGGCCTTCCACTTCAGAAACACAAGGGCTGGATGTTTCCAGCAGGCTCATTGTTGCATTTCAGAAGAAGATGAGAAGATGGCAACTGGAATCTAACTGTGCAGCAGCTGGGAGAGCCCTGGAGTCATATTTGCCTTCCTAGGGCTAGTGGAGGGCTTGATACACTGCTGTCTGTGAGGGGCAAACTGCACAGACAACCTGGTTGTCTTGGTTAGCACAAGGGTGGAGCCTTCGCTGCCCTGTGGCCAAGACCTTCCTCTCCCTTTGGTTGCTTGTTCTTGACAGCTGCTTTAAGAAGCCAGTGGGACCTCAGTTCATGTACTGATAAAAATGTTAACTTCTTAGCAGGTGCATTTGGTAATAGTAACTAGTTGTAAAGCACTTTAGACTAGTCAGGATGAGATGAATTGTCCTGGAAAGTGGTGGGATTCATTCTGGTTCTCTGATGCCTTTCATTAAAGTCTGGTCTGGACTGTGCACTGGGGAAGGGAATGTTGGTGGAGTGTGAAGGTGGACAGATGGCTTCACTTTGCATCTTACATTAGATGGTGCTACCTGCTTCTCCTGCATGGCTCACTGTGTCAGACCAGGCTGCAGGTCTGAGATCAACAGCAGCTCTCAGCTGCTCCCCCAGGACAAGTGTTAAAATGATCCTCTGCACTGCATCAAAGAGCATCTGTGTGCAGACTGCTGCCAGCTAACTGGAGGGGTAGCTGAGTAAGAAAATCAAGTGTTGTTTGGTTTTGGTGCCTGGAAAACATGGAGCAACTTTTCCCATGTTCGTTGCTCCCTGCTCAGATTCTTCTCTTTAATATGTGAATGCAATTCTTGCCCTTGGGATAGCCCAAAATGACTCCGACTCAAACCAGTGTGTGTGGCAGGGCACATGTCACTCATGCACACCTCTCTTTGTGACCAACAAAAGGGTATAAAAGGACCACAGGTGCAGGTGTTGCATCTACCACAGAAGACCCTGCTGGATTGAAGACCTGCCACTGAAGGACTTGGACTCTGGATCCCAGGAGTGCTGATCTCTGTCTTTTTCTCTGACTTATTAACTCTTTTTCTCTCCCTCCCTCTTTTCCCCTTTCCTTTTTCTTCCCATTTCCCCCTGCTCAGGTCCATTACCTAGAGTTTCCATTGGCTCTAACAAACCCCACTCATCAGCTGGTTTGCTGTAATTTTCTCCAAGGGAATTTTTGAATGTCAGCACAACCTCCTCACTGCCCAGAGTTGGCTCAGGACACCAGATCGTGACAGCCCTTTATGCTAATTCATGTAAAAGCTTTTCCTCTAACCCCTGCGTAGTCTCTTCATGAAAGCTGGGACTGAGTAAGCCAAGGATGGAAATTAAAGCATTACTGAAGTGCTCTCAGTGCTGCATTCCTGAGGTGTCTTATCTGATACCGTGCAATTGCCACAGACCCTTGGGGCTGGATTCTGCCCTGCTGTGGGCTGAGCTTAGGCAGCAGCTCTCTGAAAAGAGGTGAGGCTTTCACTAGTGTCAGGCTGGTGCAAGAGAGGAGAAAGTCGACTCATTGTGTTCCTCCTGGCAGGAACGAGCTGCACACTTGAAGAGCAACCTTAATTGTTGCTGAATCAGTGAGGCCATCTTTAATCAAATCCTCCTCTCCCCAGCTTTGACATGTGATTTTTATCTTTTTCCCTCTCGACAGTATTTAGTTATATTAATGACTTTCCTGGTATGAACCAACATGGCTTTTAGTCTGCCTGATTTTGGTAATTTTTCCCCTAACATTAGGAACAACCCTGTTGTGTTTGCAAACCAGAGCTGCCCCGGGTTCACCCCAGGTTTGCATGGTGACAGGAGGCACCAGTCTGGTGTTTCTTGGCTGCTGGCTGCCATCAGAGACTGACTTAGAGTAGAATGAACTCTGAAAGCCTTGGCCCAGGGACCTGCTGGCTGTCCCTGAGGTGATGCCTTATGGCCAGAGGGTAATAGAAAGAGCGAGAACTAATGGAAGGCCCCAGCTCCTTCTTCACTGCTGAGCAGTGGACAGTGATTGTCCTTACTCAGAGCAAAGTGTGGAGTTAGAAGGCAGCCTAGAGTAAGTTATTGCTCAGCACAAATAAACCTATAACGAGGTGTCCATCTGCAGTTATAGGTAGGGATTTAACATGACATTAAACCAGTTAAAATAAGTGGAGCTACCCCTGGCTGCTGGAGCAGTGACAGTGATGCTGTGTGGGAGCAGACACTCCTAGGACACTTGGGCAGGAGAGAGAGGCAGACAGCAGGGATGAAAAAAGATACTTTATGTGGCTGATCCTTCTGCTGATGCAGGGTTACTTTGCACCATCTACTTTCTTGTGCTTTATTGAGTTTAGTTTTGAGCATCTCAGTTGATGGAGCTTCTGTGGTTTCCCTCAGGAACTCTTTTCCTTAGTCTACCCTGAATTTCCCTTCATCTTTATCTTAGATCTTCCCTTTTTAAATCACACTAATGAAGTGAAATAGTCCTTTGCCTTTTCTCTGTCTTTCTTATGATATTAAAATATATTCTCCTGCACCTGGGCCGGCAGGGAAGGATTTAAATTCATTCTGCAGCCATGCTGGAGCTCTGAAGAAACCCCTAACTCCATAGGAAAGGGCTTGTAAGAACCCCCCTGCAACCACAGCCAGATCTGAGCTTGTCTTTATAGGTCTCAACTTTGCTGTTTTGTTTCCTCTCCTCTTTGAGTGCTGTGCTGTATCCTGTGCCATCACAGAAAAGCAGCAGGCACATCTGTATTCTGCAGGATTTTCAGAGCTCACAAGAGCACTCGGAGCAGAGGAGTTTCCTGCCAGGGCTCTTTCGTTAGAGCAGAGGCAGATAGGATTTCATAACCGACCCGCGCAGGGAACCTCCAGGGATGGGGGATAGCAGACAGCATGCCAGTGGGTATTAACCTCTTGTGAGCAACAGCTGCTGCTCTGGTAGCTGGTAAGTTTATTTTACTGGAGCTGCACAGAAAACAGGAAGGTTTTATCTGCTTTCTAGGCTCAGAAAGAAATTACTGCAGTCAATTGAGAGCAAATTTTTTTTTTTGTCTGTCACAGCTTAATAAATAGACAACATTTTGTTTACAACCTTCTGGATCTTTTAACTGGAGAACTAAATATTGGCCTGGGTCTTTCCAGTTGAAAAACTGGAATAGGTTCATGGTTCAGGATTTTATTTCTATGCACTTTCTCCCACTCTTGATATGCTTTCTCCAAGCATTTGCTGAGAAGTCACAGGCAGTATTTCAGAATGGCCTCACTGGATTTCCAAAGAAAAAGCCACACTTTGGTGCTTGGTGGGTTTTTTTGGTTGGTGTTTTTTTGGGGTTTGTGGGTTGCTTTTTTTTGTTTGTGTGGTTTTTTTGGTTGTTTTTTGTTTTTGTCCTTCTCTGATTAAAAAAAAAAAATTAAAATTGAAGCTCCTGTTTGCACAGAGATAAAAAGCCCAAGGGAACGTTGAGTTTTAACACTGTGTTTATGCATTTTCCTTTGAAACATCTCCGAGTGGAAGGGAAACAATGTGGGGAAGAAAAGAGAACAAAGGCTCGATGCAGAAGCGAGGATGATGACAGGGCAGTGAGGCACTTTATGAGCAGAGTTGTTCAAACAGCTGGAGGTTGGATTACCCTGTTTATCATCTTTAAACCCGTGTCAAAGTGACATACATGGGGGAAGTTTTTGTGTGAGGTTGTGAGCCAGGTATTATGTGGAAAAGTCAACCATATGTTACAATATTCTTCTGGGGACAAGAAATCTGACTGAGAGTACAGGGAAGGGTGAGTTCAGTAAAGAAGTCATCTTCTCTTGAGACAGAGGTGACAGCCTGGGCTGCATACAAAACACCTCTGTGGTTTGCAGAGCTCCATGAATCTTAAAATTTATTTGACCTCCTCCCCCCACCCCGGTTTTATCTTTTTGTAAAATATCTTTTGGTTTGAGGTCTTTTATCGCCTAATCCCCACCCCCAGCTCAGAGGGGGGGGGGGGGGGGGGNCACATGCCAATCCAGACTGTGCATACCTGGGGGAGTCCTCTGTGTGTCACTTCTGCTTTCCCTAACTCAGAGAGACTGTTTCTTGTCATCACGTTCTGCTTGTGAACACTGCTAAAATTTGCAAGTCAGCAGAAGGCTGGGGCATGGCAGAGAGCTCCCCTGGCCTATTGGCCAGATTGAATTTCACCCACTAAATACGCTTCAGACTGAGAGAATTCAAACAGCTCCCAATTTCTATGGTCATTTGTGCTAATAAAGTTTGACAGGCTGAATGTTAATGGAAAGTAAACAGGAGAGAGGGTGCTAACAAGGTCATAATGAAGCTCACATTTAAATTGAATTGAAACGAATATATGAACACTCATGAGGAACAGTTTCTTTTTCTCCTCTAGGCTGTAGTGCAGCATGTGGTAGCAATGGGCAGTTTGTGAGTGGCAGATGAAAGGGAGCTGTAGCTGTTCTGCAAGGACCAGCTATAGCTTGCTGAATAAAGACAACCGGGGCCAGAAGGGAGGGAAGCAAGGCAGGATGCTCCTTTCCAGAAGCCCACCAGTCACGGCAGCTCACTCTTGCTCGCTCTCTGCTGTGACTCCCAGCTAACCACACTTATGTCTCCAGTGTAATTCCCATTATTTCAATGGCACAAGCCTGCAGGGAAGCTCTGAGCTGGGGTCAAATTTTACCAGATGTGTGCACTCTTAACTCCTCTCAAATCCAGTTCTGAACTCAGGGCTGCTTCTTGCAGGAGGGAGCTCAGCCCAGCTCAGGCTGGTGAGAGGATCCCTTAAAGGAGTCGTTTGCTGCTGCCGTGGTGCATCTTTTAATGCGTTCTCTTTCAAATAATGGCTGAACACAGCCAGATGAGTTCCTTGCATTCTCCTGCGTGTGCATGCAGTGACTATGTCATAGCCGAGGAATTGGGCTGGCTTATCCAACACTGTTGGCTCTTCCTTTCCAGGCGTGCTTTCCTAATTCCAGATGGATAAGAAAACAGTGGTGTGCAAGGAACCATCCCCCTTCTGCCCCTCCTCCCAACTTTGGCATAGTTGTGTTTATTGCCTGAGACTGAGGGAGTTTCAATATCCTTGCAAAGTTCTGTCTGAGGAAGCCCAGCGAGCAAAGCATTATTGGTGTAAAACCCTCTGTAGCCATCAGATGCTGCTTCTCCGTGACTCAAAAATATTTCAGGCTCTTTTGTAATAAATGTAAATGGCAAAGCAGAGGTCAGGGATGGTCTCAAGGGCAAAGGCTTGTGTCTAATCTTTATTTTCTCTTTATGAGCTGCTGTAACAGCTTGGAAGGTATGAAAGAAATCAGCAGAAATGTGAGACGAGGCAATCTTATTAGGAAAGTGGTACAAAGCCTCTCAGTCGTGTTCTCTGACCTCCTTTGAAACAACCATGGGGCCAAGACCCTCAGATGGTACAAAAGCATAAATGTAGCTGTGGGTTTACTTTAGGGAGGGATTTGATGTTTTTGTTCACTGATGGCTTCCCTCCTCTTAGCAGAAGATGCTGACTGCAGCAGTTTTCAGCCATTTTAATCTTCATTTTAATACAATGGTCCTCTTCACATATTTTTTGAATGACTGTAGAGATGACAAATTGCTTGAGCTTAGCACTCCTGGACACCTTCAGGAAATGGGGCAGTTTGTAAGATAAAGGTTTTGGTCTCTCAGTGATCTTTAAAGCCAGTCCTCCTAAGTCTCCTTAGGGGCAATTTTGGGTTGGCCTCTTGGTTGGCATTGAATTCTTCCCCTTACACAAACGGGTTGCACCATTTAAAGCTCTCTTGACACTGTTTGCCACGCAGGAGATACCAGTGCCAGTTTATTGGGTGAATGCTCAGGCTTTTTAAATGGTTTGCCTATTTCCCTAATGCTCTGTGCACAGGCATGATGCAGAAAGTGAAAGGGCAAAAACCCACCCTGAACTTCTTTAGAGCCCAACAAGATATTCCATCCACCCTTCCGACCCACTTTAGATGCTTCATTTTTGGGAATGTTGGATATGGGGCAGGGGAAATAAGACTTGCAAAGCTGCCCAAGGTGGAGGACTTGCTGGCATTTGGTTTCTGCTGTGACTAAGTGGCTGAGAGGCTCAGATCCAATCTGGGAGACCCAGGTTTAATCCTCTTCTGTCTAAGAGCTGTCCTAGTCTCCTCCTACCAGCATGGAACGCCTTTCAAAGTGGAGAACTTGCTTAGGCTCTCCTCGGTGCTCCACTTTGCATAATACATTTGGACACGAAGAGAAAGGACTCTGTGGTCTCATGCAGGGACCAACCAAGGAGGAATGCTGTCCTCAGTCCCTTCCACTGGCCAAACCCGGCCAGCAGATTTGCCCTGTGGCCAGATACTGTTTCCCAGCAGACAAAACATTTCCCAGTAAGTTTGTTGTGTGGCAGAAGATTTCCTCCATCTCTGACTGAGGCACACGGAACGCCTGCTGCAGTTGATGCTACGTTTCCCAAACCATCCCATGCTGTTCAACCACATTAAATATTGTGCTGAAGCTAATTAAGATGACAGTCTGGGAATGTTTTTGGTTTTTTTTAACTTTGCTTGCTGAATTCCCTTTCCCTCTGGACTCTTGTACGTACTTTCAAAATGTGATTCAGAGCCTTTTTCCTTTATGGTGCTCACAATGGTGTTAGCCTGTAGGTCAACACAAAACTTATTGCCCACATTAGTATAAAGGCAGTGAACATCTAAATGCCAAATGTCATTTGATCTAAAGGGATCTGACTGACAGACCTTTGGAACACTTCCTTAATGATGAGGAAATTGAGACATTTAATTCTCCTTGGCTCAGGCAGGTCCTGCTCTCCTTGGCTCAGATCAGTCCCTGTCAAACACCAAAGCAGAGGATCCCTGAAGCGTGGGGCAGCAGCAGTGCAAACCTGCAGCCAGGGCCAGTTCTGTGACAAGATCATTTCTGGCTTGCAACTGCCAGATTTTTATGATTCTTCGTATTTTCTGTGTAAAAATTCACTTGAGGAAAAAAATCACTCTTGTCAGCCTCTAGGCTGCACGTCTAAGAACTGAATGCCCAGAAAAAAGTCTGAGTTGTTCCATAAATACATCTTGAGGACCTTTACCTCCTTTCAGGCTGGTTCCTTTGCCAGGAAGAAAACTGACTGCAGGCTTTAAATCTGATGAAATTCTTCCATGGCGTCTCTGTGAGGAAGTGGTTGCAGTGGCAGAATCTGGCCAGCCTGTAAAAGCTGCTTCAGTCATCAATGAAGGGCCAGGCCTCAAGAAACCACTGAGAGCTTTTTCCTTTGGGATTAGAAATGGTCAAATCCTTGAAAAAGTATCCCATACTTTAAAAACGGGCGAGGGTGCAGTTCTGTGTGTGCCACAAGTCTCCTGTGAGATCAAAAAGGAGCTAACCACACCGAGGGACTGGCGAGGGCTGGGAAGGGGATCTAAATATGGCATAGTATGACCATTTATTTCCTTGTCACCCCAAACATTTTAAACACTGGCACCTAGAGCTGACAGATAAACAAACTGTGCTCTCTTTCAGAAAATATGTGAACAGGGTTGCTCGTTGTCAGTCTTGCAGGCAAAAAAATAACAAACAGAGATGTATATAGAAGAGGGATGGAAATGATCTGCATTCTCCCAGCTGAAACCCAGGCTTTGATGGCAGCCAGAGGAGGGACTCCTGTTGGATGTCATCGGTAGTGGCAGTGCACAGGCTCCTCTCACTGAAGGACTCAGAAGTTAGGAGGATGACCTAGCACACTCCTTCATTCACAGGCTTTTCTGTCCCCTAAATGGTTCTGATTTCTTTTCCTCCTTGCTCTGATTGTCCTTGGGCTGCAGTAGCAGAGAGGATGTTGATGGTGTGAGCTGCCAGCTCTTTTTCTACCTTTTCTGCTGGTGCAGAACTGAATTTGAGCAGGGAGTGAATCTGTGAGCTCTACTGCTTTGAGACTGTGTGGCTGTTACAGAAAAACCCTGGATAGAAATGTAGATTTTGTTGCTGTATGAAATAATTATTTTCTAAGTGACAAGAGTACACTAATTAAGAATTACTTCTTTAGGCAGCAGTTTTAAGAGAACCCAAACCACCACTCAAATAAGTTTAGTGAAAAATGACCTAATTAGCAAACCCTGCTGTCTGCTTGGACCCCTGGGTGGGACATGTTAGGATTATTCCAGCTGAAGTGTTAACTCTGTGTTCCACAGACCATTCCTGTAGCTGTGAAGGATCAGCTCTGCCCAGTCAGCCAGCAAGGGCAGAGAAGCTGGATTTGTCCCCTTGTCTCTGTGGGGTGTGTTCAGGAGCAAGGTGTGCCTTGGCAGAAGCAGGGCAGCTGGCCCTGGTGTTCTTCTGAGCATGGCCTCAAAGTCCAGTGTCTGCTCACCATGGCCATGACAGATTCTGTGCCTTCTCCCAGGTCTTTGCCAATGCCCTGCAGCTCAAATCTACTCACCCATTCCTTCTCTAAAGATATAATTGGCTTGCCACCTACTGCACTATGCCAGCAAAGCTCACTTATCCTCTTGCTGGTTTTAAGTGTGATGTGCCAGTAGGTCGAGGTGCCTGACACAAATTAGAGCCTGTCTTTTAACCTGGTTTTGTCTGAAATGGGGGCAACTGTGCAAGAAGAGACATAAATACCTAGAAAATAGTTTTGCTTCATTTTTCTGGCTTCTTGTTTGTAAAATCCCAACTGGCTGAGATTTGTTTCATCTGTTTGCAGGGGAAGAATCTGATAAACCCAGCAGCTCCAGTAAAAGAAACTTTCTCTAATAAAAAAGACTTGAATGTGCCCACTAACTCCATGAAAATCTTCAGCAAGGAGCTTGCCCTGTGTTTTCAGATCCAAAATGTGTCTCTCTTAATATCCAGAAGTTCTCAACAGGTTAACCAGAATCAGGTTGCCTCGGCCCATGTGCCAGGTCTTCTATCAGCAAGATTCAGCCCAAGCAGGTTTACAATCTATGTAGAAAACAAACTGGGCTTAACCAAAACCTAGGAGAAGTTAACGATTCCCATTTCTCAGTGATCTGCTGGGTGAGGCATCTGAAGCCTCACATCTTCTTATAGTTCTAGCAAGGATTAACTTTGTTATTGTTTATCCTGCAGAAGTTACAGGATCAGTTCTGGGGATCTTATCAGGAATGCTGCAGTAATTAGTGCTCTTGGAAAGTCCCAGCACCTCGACTTAAGCTGTTGCTTCAGACTCAGCTTTCACATAAAGTGATCCCAGCAGGTTTCTTGTCTGTGGTTTTTGAAGGAGCTTGGAAACACAACTGAGATGTTGAAAGAACGCCCAGTTTGTGACTTCCAGAAGCCTGGCTTGTGACTTTTAACATATCTAGTGTTAGAAGTAATACTGGTGAGATGCTCATGAGGTAAATTCAGCCCAGCACAAGTCTGCATGATAGATTTTCATGGCTCTGCCTCTGTTTTGTAGAGAGCCGTGCAGAATGGAGCCTCCCGTTTCAAACCCGTGTCACAGCAAAGCGCCAGCAAGCAAAGCAGCGTTCAGCTCGGCTGCCCTGCGCTCTCCACCTTGTTGCCCCGCTCCTCGAGGAGGTGGGATGCCTTGGAGGCACACGAGTTGAGTTTTGCAATCTGATGAGTACCCAGCCTGGATCTGGGGAGCTTCTGAACATGGCGAGCTGATAGCCGAGGGTCAGGTTGTGCTTGCTCCTGCCTCCCGTCCGGCTCATCCAGCACTCGTGGCCAGCCGCGTCCCTGCGGGAGGTTCTGACCCCCGGTCTGGGTGGGAAGCTGGCAGACAGTTTGCTGCAAGGTGTTGAGGGAAAAACAGATTAGTCTGAGACAGAGAGAGTCTCTGAGCTGTCATGGTGCTTTAAAAAATAAAGCCTGAGGTAAACAAAGCACCACGCCTGCTTCCAGCCAGGCTGCGGGGTTGCTGCCGCCAGCCTTTCAACGCGCTCAGGAATTCCACTTATTTCCTACCCCAGCTCCTCTCTGCCTCCCAACGTCGACTGAGACTCCCTGCATGGCCGGGACGTAGCAAGCAGTAGCTCCTGCCAGGGAAACTGAGGCAGCAGAGGAGAAAGGGCTTTGCCTAGCGGGGCGTTGAGGAAGCCTTGCCTGGGCTCTGTCCCACCACAGGCTGGTGGCTCCCATACCGCTTGCAGCTCCTTGCCTTAGTCCTCGGTCGTGATTCCCCTTGCTTTATGCGCCACTGGTACCAATCTTCTGTGTTTCAGATCTTTGTATTTCAAATTTGTTAAACTCCAGCTCGTTTAATACTCCTCTTCAGATAACTGGGCAGGCTTTGTCTGTTTCCCTGTTGCTGCTGAAACGGTGCCCTGGGCAGGGTTGTGCTGGCTGAGAGCTGAGAACAGCCACAGCTGGAGAAGACTTGAGAAAGTTTAGCAAATATGTGACAAAGGAAAGCAAAATGCCAGAGCTGCAGGGGACCACAGGTGTGATCCCATTGCTGACTTCCAAGCACTAGCGTTTCCAGCAGAACTCTTTTTTCCTTCACTTTTTGCATGACTAAAGAATTGGCACCCTTGTGTGGAGTGCCCGTGTGACTGGCAGCAGGACCTGCCCTGCCTGCCTCTCTTGGAGTTATTGCAAGGAAATGAGGATTTTCTGCCCCTTGCTCTGACTTTGCAATTCTTTTATTAACTGGATTTGACTCAAGTCAGATGAAATTGAAGCTGACTGCTGCTCATCTCCCTGTTAAACTCTCCAAACCGGGCACACCTGATACGTATCTAATTTTTTGGCTCATTTCTTGTTAAAAGGATGGATTTCACCCTGTGTGGCTCACTGTGGTTAATAAAACTCGCCAGACCTATCCCTCCCTCCAAGCTTTCCGATTTTGTCCCCTGCAGCCAGGCTTTACCTGCTGCAGGAGAACCTGCCAGCCACTGCTCACTTCCTCAGATGGAGGAGAAGCAATTTCTGCCAGAAGAACTATAAAAATATCATCCTCTTTAAGCCCTGGCTCTGATTTCCACCACGACTGACCCTTAGCCATGAAAATACCAGTAAACTTTATTGGCAGTAAAAAACGCTGTGTATTATTTGCAAGCCAAAAAAGGCAAGGACAAAAAAAATGTTATGGGACCATTAAAAGGTCTGTGAGGAATCCTCGTCTCATGTTTGCTTTGGGAGTTTGAGCTGCTCTGATATGAATGCTCTTACTGAGTGCCTTGCACGACTTTTTATAGAAGGTGAAGCAATAGCTGCTGGAAGAGTTATTCCTAGAGTCTCTTAAAATATTGGCATTTGGGTGCCAGCAGCCCTTCAGGAATTATTTTTGCCTTAAAATGGTCATATTAATTTGGTGTTCCTGTTCAAACAACAGGACTTTATTGGGGGATTTGAGCACTTAATTGCAGGCACTCCACAGTTAGCTAAGGTTATGGTTAAGGATAAATTTTGTGTCTTAAAGGCCACCCCTACAAAACCAGATTTGCTTGGGAACTAACATCAGTTGCTAAAGACCTGGTACAGAATCACACAGTGCATCGGGTTGGAAGGGACCCTCAAAGATCATCTTTTTAAGGGGGAGGGAGGCATTCCATGTCCAAACCTCTTTCTCCTTCATTCCTTCTCCTCATTTCCTGAGTGGGTTTTAAAACTTTGAAAGCAGTAACATGCCAGAAATGGGACTTGGGGAAATAGTCTTAAAAAAAAAAACCAAAAAAATCACAAAAATAGACTGTAGCTTAATTTTTCATTTCAAATGTTATCAGTGTCTGCAGAGAAGTGTCATCAACAGTTTTACATGATACCTACACAAAGAAAAACTGCACAATCCCTCTCTTTTGTACACTGGACAACTTGGGCAGTTTCTGATGAAGTAGCCTTGGCTTTGCCCACCCTGACTGTGATACATCCTGAGGCAGAAAAGTCAGAATAGGTATCAGGGCTGCTCTTGTTTTGTTAGTGTAGCTGCGAAAAGATCTGAAATGCTTCTCAATTCCTCTTTTTTAATTAGCTGAGCTGGAGGCATGGTTTCTATGGAAATAAATGAATGGAGTTCACACCTGCTTTTTTAACCTAGCCAGATTCTTTCTTTGGTCTTCAAACTTTGCTCCCATCATGTGTCACCTGCCTATGGAACCTGAGAGGTAACTTAATGCTTGGTATTATGCTGTGATGAATCATGAGATGATTCAAAGATCTATTTTGTTAGTACACACTGTTCAAAAGAGGGAAAGAGCAGAAGCTCAATTTAGTGTCTGTTTTCCTCTCACTCGCTGCCAGTTGATGGGAATTACTCTTACTTCCATTTGGTTCTCTCGTTTAGTACTGACTTGAGGCCCATGTGGGTGGTGTTGATGTTCAGTGATGCAGCCACTGATGCAGGGGTGGCTTGCATGGGGCGTCTCGTGGATTTTAGTGCAGCTCGTAGAGTCATGGATTCATGGAATGGAGCTCAGATGAGAATTGAACAATTCCTTTAGCTTTCTTCAGCTGGGGGCCAAAGCCAGGGGGCACGGTGGTGGCAGGTGGTTGGACTTTGCAGATGAGCCACTCACCCCATGGTGGGAGCCTTGTTGGGGAGCAGAGTTACCGTCTTCATCCTGAATGCCTCTGTGTTGTAGCAGCCCATGTCCATTTTCCTTTCAATTCCCTGCGTGATCACTTTGGCTGATGCACACAGAGCTGTCTAGACATCTATTTTAAAACAGAACAAACTCTGTATCCTGCAGTCTTGAGAGAGGCCAGAGCACAGGCACAGATGGGTAAATACAGGGCATATGAGAGTGATTTGAAACCAGAACAGGGAAGGTAAGTACCTGCACTTGACTCTGGAAGAGCAGCAGCTCAGTTGTAGAGTTCTACACAGCTTTTAGATTTCTCTCAAGCTTAGCTGCTCACTTCTGATGGGACCTGAGTGTTCTGTTGCTCCAAGAGCCTTAACAGATTGGGCTTTTATAAACAGGCAGCAGTTCCTGGGAGGGGTGCAGGTTTTTATTGGTTTTATTTTGTTTTGTCCTCATTTGAAAACATCATTTTAATGTCCTACTGTTCACTGCCATCAGCTTAAGGAAAAAGCAGAGCATGTACTGAGCCTGCTGCTTGCAGTGTGCCTGGCGTGGGTGCAGTGCTTGGTGTTTCCCAAAAATCTTCACTCTCTTCTATCTTCACATTGCTTCTGCTCTCCTGCAGGGCAGTAGTACTAATTTTCACACTCATGTGTGCAAGAGCAAGAGCTTGTTGACCCTGGAACTTGTTAGTGTGCAGCTGAGCTTCCCATGTTTCTCTCATGCAGCCTTTCAATGAGGAGAATTTAGGTCTCCATCTTCTCTGAAGTATCTCCAGCATGGCAGCAGCAGGTCACTTACAGACAGTTTTTCCCTCTTGTTTTGAACTGAATCAAAAAAGCCCCAACCTAACGCTCTTACAGAATGTGAAGAGAGCAGTAAAAACTGCAACATGTGGCAGACTTGCCCTCTTGGCTTCCACCCTTCTCCTGTAACATCATCAACCTTGCTATTTGGAAGCCCTAAATCAGGGCACATGGGGAACTCCACAGGTCAGAGATTTGGACTTATCAACTCAATTCAGTGCTGTACATGTGGCTGTTCAAACAGCATCACCAAGATGCTACCTGCATCTCCTGCAGGAGATGTTTACTTACCTTGTCTCCAGTCCCCGTGTGTCCCCTGCTGGCGATGCAAGTCTGACTGGGGCTGCTTGGCCCAGCAGAACTGAGGCTGCCTGGTGGCTGCTCCAGTTGCCCTGTGACCACAATGTGAGATAGTGGCCTTGCTAAAATTGCTTGGGGGACAAATCAGTGGAGTTGCTCTGGGCTGCTCCATGGTGATGTGATCACCAACCAGAGCTCCCCTGTCTTCTGCTTTTCTGTACTTCACACACCAGGACAGCTGTGTCAGGCAGCTGCTGTTTGAATTATGGTGGGGGCCAACCTTCCCCTCCAAAATGAAGCCTTTTTGTGCTTAAACCCCACTCTGCTGATGTGTTTTGAGGGAGTCTTTCTTTGCTCCAGAGAAGTGGTAGTTTAAAGAGGACTGAGGCCAGGGGGAGGTGGTGGTGAGTCTGTTAGAGGTGGGTGCTAGGCAGGGGTTCCAGCTCGCCCAGGCTCACGTGGGAATTTGCAGCAATACTGGGAAATGAACCCAGATCTGACGAATGTCCTGTCTGCTGGCACAGGCCCAAGCCACCCTTCCTCTTTGTTTTAATTCAGATTCTCTAGTTTCCTGCAGTTCTCTTACATGAGTTTTAGCAGGAGACTTTGCCCCTCAAGGAGGGGATGGGGCATTGTGGAGGTGTTTCAGCATGGAAACATTTTGCTGGTCGTTATTTCCCTGCAAACACAATTTTCTTCAAATGGATGCTTTTTAAAATGCTGGACTTGGAATGAATATCTCAGTGAGCATTCTAGAGAGCTGGGAGAAAGCCTGTTGACCTTTCTGACTATGATAATTGTTCAGAGTTGAGTTAACTCCTTCTGAAAATATCCACTGTTGACTTATTAACCCTTTTGAGATGCAGCTTTTGGAATGTTTGCATTTGGCTTCTGCAGGTCTTGGATGGGGACCATGCCAGCATGCTTGCCAGCTGAAGTGGTTTTCAAACCAGCCTGCATTAGCAAGAGTGAGATCAGTGTTTATCTCTTGCTTTGCCTGGTTCCTCAAGGCAGAAGCTTTGAGAAAAATGAGGAAGATGGAATCAGAGTTTAGATTAGCATAAAACATTCTGCTGGAATCAGGTATTTTGAAGGCACTACAGGCAAAGTAATACATAAAGAAAGGTTACAGTGAATAATTGTTTCCATTAAAGGGACTTTGGTGCTTCTCCTAGGTAATTCCAAGCTCCCTTCCCATTAATAGTAATTTGCCAGAAAAGAAAGGTGCATTACATAAATATTTCAGAGTAACCTGGGCAGCAATTTGAAGATATTAAGCTTTCAACTTGACAGCCCTGAGCACCTTGATTCATCTTAACATCCAGTAAGATATGAAATGCAAACAAACACTTTGCTTGAGCAGGACTGACTTCAGAATCAAAATGAGCTTCATTCTACAGGACTGAAGGAATATTAGGGCCCAATCAGCGCTTCCTCAAGAATGTTAAGGATCTCAGCTGGAAGGGATGGACACGTGAAGCAAACCAGAGCCATGTTCTGAACAGCACCAGGCTCTGCAGCCTGCACGCAGGCAGAGCTGTATCTCATCTGTGCTGAGCTCGCAACAGCACTGCTTGAGCTTCATTCTGCTTCCCCAGGAGCTGGTGCAGCTGCATAACTGTGCTGTGTGAGAGGATGGACAGCACTGTGGACGTGCAAGAAGCAGGTGAAATAGATGTCCCAGGTCATTAGGCCAAATTGCTGCTTCTCTGTGGCAAGAGCCAAAGCCTGCAAAAAGACTGAAAGCTCCTTGAGACTCCTTGAGCCTTTGGATAAGTAGATGTGCACAAGGACTTGTCACTCACAACCAGGAGGTTATCACTGAATAGAGGTCAGAAAGGGGCTGCTAGGGAGTTTTAAAAACAGGGCTTGCAGTGTTCCTGGTGCCACTTGTGGAGAACATGTAGGATGGAAACTCCTCTGAGCCAGGGTTTTGTTGGTTAGAAAACCCTTGTAACTATGGCATTCAGTTATTAATATGCTTTAGCTCTAGAACCGTGCTGAAGTGATCAGTAGCAGATGAGGAAAGTCAGAGGATCTATGCTCAGCTGCTGGAGAAAGGCAAGGCAGTCCCTGAGGAACAAAACTGGCAGTAAGGCTCCTCTGGGGCCTGGCTTTGCCTGAGCTGGAGGATGGTTTACTGCTCATTTCCTCTCCCCATCTCTCAGTGCTTCCTCTCAATGCTGCTGCTCAGATATAAAAAGCAAATTAAAAATGCAGTCCCGGGTTTAACAGCTCAGCAAGTCCCTTCCACTCCTGGCACCTTTCTTTTGCTCCTGCATCTCCTCTGTCAGTGCCACAGGTATGCACTGAAGGTCAGCAGCCCTGCCTTGGCCTTCCTAGTTTTATTTCAAAGCTCCCAGTTACATGAGGATTGTGTCTACCTTAATTTCTCTGAAGTGCAGGATTTCTTTCTGGTTTAGTTGTGGCAGGTTTTTTAGTTTGTTTGTGGGTTTGGTTTGGTTTTGTTACTGTTTTGTTTTGAATAAGATGAAAAGAGAAGTGACTGCTCTCCTTTCTCTGTCAGGTGTGAGCTTGCTGGAGGTAAGACACAGAGTTCCCAATCACGCTAAGGCTCCTTTACCAGTCTCCTCTAGAAAGTAGGTTACAGCCAAGAATACAAGGATTTGATTCCTGGCTGGATATGCCAGAACAGAAATTAGCAGTGAGAAACACTGTAGTGTGTGTCTTACAGCTTGTAATTAGTTCATACCCTCTTTTTGAACACCTGTTTGATGTGCACATCCTTAGCAGATTCATAAAAGAGGGGCTGCAGTGATTTGTGGTCATTAAAGATTATTCTAATCATTGCAGTAATCCCTGGGACTGATATTTAAAGTCTGTATAAACAAATACCAGGAGACTGTCTCTGTCTTGGAGAACTTGCAATCTAGCTGGAGAAAGAAGGCAGACAGAGGATTATCATCAACAGGGCTGGGTGGAGCTAAGAACAAACCCCAAGTCTCTTGCACTGCCTTTGCAACGTGTCCCTGCTTGCTCACTCAGAACATCTCCATGGTTCTTTTTTGTCCCAAGTAAGAGGGATCTGATATCAGAGTTCTGGCCTGACTCCATGATGGATAACTCTGGCCATGTTTACACTGTGCACAGCGCTTCCTGAATGGTCAGAAGTTGCAGGCAGTGAGTCCAGAGAGAGCACAACCCAGCCTCCTAACTCATGCCTGGGACCTGCCTGGCTGCGTGGTGACCACACTGTTACAAGGGCAGCTCTCCCAGGCTCAGCCTGGCTGCCCTCTGCCCAGCACGATGCAGAGGTTGCAGCACACCTCCTAGCTGCTTTTATATCCTGCTTCCCAATAACCAGGCTATGTGGGAAGACTGTGCTTGAAGTGCAGGTACTCATCAGGGTTGGACCTGCCCTGGCCTCACGTCCTTGAGGCTAGGCTAAGTTATAAGAAGCTGCTGCTGTTTGATGCTGTGTTCTGCTGCAGCTCAGAAGTAACTTCAGTCACTGGTGGGCATAGTGAGCCTGTGCAGAGGCAGGATATCAGTTGGAGTGTGTGGGGATCAAAGGGTTTGGGGTTACCAGATGCTAGGTGTAGGCTGCTCCATTGTGCTGTGATTCTTCCTGAAACACTGCAGCCTTCCCCAGCCCACCATTACAGGGAAGGAGAGCTGTAGCAAACTGTCCCCTTTCCAAGGCACTGCCATGGGACTGATGTTCCTGCCTCTCCCACCAAGCAGAGGCTTGAGCATCCCTTGCTGGGCCAGTCAGTCCTGTTGGCTCAGCTCCAGCACAGCTGTTCTGAGGGATGGCAGAGCAAAGCTTCTGAAGAGAGCATGGGAGGAGGGGAGTTTGCTCTGTCAGCAAAGGCTTTGGGGTACATAGGAGAAAGGGCTGTATTTCTTGCACTCCTTAATGTTGTGGTAGAGCCAGACCTTTGCTAGTCATCAGCCAGTCTTTTAAACCTGTCTCTTGTAGGACAGGTGCAAGAGTTGGTAGCTGCCTAATTTGGTGGTGTGGAGCTCACTGGTTAGTGTTTGTGAAGTGTTGCAGGGAGGGTAGGTGGTACTCTTGAGCTGGATTTTTTCCAGTGCTTACCCAAGAGGAAAGGTGCTGCAGAAATCAATGGAGGGGTTGCTCTTTAGAGCCAGGAACTCTCTTGCCTGCTGGGAGGTGGCAGAAGGTGGTTGCTGCTCCTCAGCCTGTGATCCAGATTTGGCCAGGGAAACACTTCAGCATGTGGTCAGCTTGAGGCATGGCCTTATCAGTCCTGCTGCTGCTCACTGGTTGTGTGATTGCTCTGCTGAGTAAGGGCAAACTGAAGTGCATGATCTGCTTACTCCAGAGCTGGGCAAGAAGCTCCCTAATTCGTGATGTCTGCTCTGGTAAGGCCTAAGTCCCTGTGATGCCAGGGCTGCTGTGCCCTCAGTGCAGCCAGTGCTTGTGCACTGTCACTCAAGGGAGCTGCACAAGGAGTATTGATGTGCACAACATCTGTGTCATCTGGTACTGCTTTCTGCAGAGGACAAAACCACCTCTGATGTGTGTGGGGCAGAGCCTCTGAGACCTTCCACACCACTGTTACTGGTAGTGTTCACAGCCCTCTCAGGCACTGCTTTTAAAAGTAAGTTAAGTTTGTAGACAGTCAAACTGAGTTTAGTGTAGTGAATTTACTGAGGAATGGCTGGAGAGCAATCTTGTCTGCTTCTAGCTGGGACATCTGGGCTGGAGAGAATCTGCTGCTGCTGAGATTCTGGAACACAATCACACTTGTAAATGTTCATAGCAGCTAATAAGCATCTAAACCTCCTCTATTAGCTGTTTATTAGATAGCTTTTATAAAATATGTGACTCTCGACTGTGTTAAGGAGAGAAAGAGGTTGGTGGGTGTGGGGTCAGACTTTGACAACCCATTTCAGAAGGAGTTAGGGCTGATCAGGCACACCACCAGGCAGCCCGGCTCTGGAGAGCAGAGTTGTGGCACTGAGCAGTAGTCCTGGGCGGGTGTGACTCTGGCTTGCAAGGCCTGGGCCTCTCCTCCTGAATGGTCTCCTGCTTCAGTGTGTGGATGGGTTGAAAGTGTGGAACTATTTCAGAGGTCCTCTCTCAGGCAGTGTAAGCACAGCCTTGGGTTTGGAGCAGTGGGATTTTGGGGGCCACAGAGATACTTAGGATAAAAATAGGAACTGCTGCACATCTTCAGATACCAATGCAGCCTTACAATCTGGCCCTAGATTCCTGTTGAAAATGGGATTTAAACTTCTATCTCCCTAAAGCGTCCTTAAAAGGTTTACTCCTGGATAAGTTTATGCTCAAATTTAGCAAGTTTGCCCATACTAGGTATTCACTGAGAAAGAATGAGTGTAGGGAACAGTGGGAGACAGTCTTGAGGAGAAACAGCAAATACCATTGTTCAGAAGACAAACTTACATGGAGCTGAGCTGTGGATTTCTAGGAAACTGTTACAAAAATGAGAAGAGAGAGCTGTGCTGTAAACTCTGCTTTTAATTCTCCTGGCTCCGGCAGTTTGAGAGCTTTCTCTGCAGACACTGGAGCTGGGCACACTGTGCCTGTGGCTCAGTGAGCTCATATGGACCCTGTTGTAGCTGTGGCCAGACACCGCTGTGGCAGGGAGTGCGCAGTCCCACAGACCTGTCACTCTAATGGGCTGTGAAAAGCATCCCAGATTGTTGATAACAGGATTAAGGCTGTGAGGGCTCCGTTCTGCCTTCCTGTGTTTTCGAGCTGTTCCTAAATAGAAGAAAATGTCAGTGTCAGAAGAGCTAGACTTGAAAGCCTGAACTTCCCAACCCAACATCGAGAGGGATAAACTGTATTTAAACAATATGTTTAAATAAAGCCTGAACTGATACTGATTCATTCCAGATGAGACTGAGATGTGTGGGCTCGCCGTGCTCTGCTCTGAACCGTTTATCAGCAGTAGTCACCCTCTGCACTACAGCAGCTAGCGGCAAGGCTTTGCCACGGCAGTGCTCACAGCAAGCAGGGACAGCCCTGGCCCTGGTGTCTTATCAGCTGCAGTGACCCCTGGCCATTGCTTGGGAACAGTTCCTCTTGCTGGGATGTTGGCGCAGAGGTCAATGAATCAACCTCACAGCGTACCTCCCCACATCTGATACAGCATTTTGCAAGTCACATCACTGTTCTTTGCCTCAGTTTCCTCCTCTGGGAGATGAGTACACCAGTTTGTCAGTGGCAAGTAGGGTGAGAAAAGCCATACAGATGCACAGTGTTGCATTCATAAACTCATAGAGTGGTTCGGGCTGGAAGGAACCTCAAAGATTATCCAGTTCCAGCCCCCCTGGCATTGGTAGGGACATCTTCCACTAATCCAGGTTGCTCATGGCCTCTTCCAGCCTGGCCTGAACACCTCCAGGGAGGGGGCATCCATAACCTCCCTGGGCAGCCTCTTCCAGTGTCTCCCCACCCTAATTGTGATGAATTTGTTCTGTGTTCTCAGATTACTCAGTATCCTTTTTGCCCCTCATTTCAGCGTGTAGGTCTGTCAGTCTCCATGTTCCCACCACAATATCGCTACTTAATGATGTCTGGCTTGGGTTTGTTTTGTGTCTTCCCTAAAAGACCTGGCAGCAGGACAAGGATATTCCTTTTCTCCTTGGCTTCCCAGTACACTTGCAAATACCTAGCATAAGAAAGCTCTTAAGTGTATGCTTGAGAGCTTTGTTATCCGAATGGCATGTACAGTGTCCTTGTAAGCATGTCTCTGAGTGCTTTTGTGACTAGAGATGTTTTCCCAAGCAGAAAAAAACCTGCAAAATTCTCAGGCTATCACGCAAAGCTTAGTTTCTTTGGTCATTGAGAGTAAGGAGATGTTCTGGTTTGAACTGCTGGCTCAGCCAGTTCAACTGGTGAAATTCTTTACCGGTAACAAGCAGGTGGTAAAGGGTGCAGAGAGCTCCCCGAGTGCTGAATCTGAGTTTACTTGAACAGTGTTTTCTCTTGAGCTGTTACTTGGCTGCAAAGCTGAAGCTCTGACTTGAGCATCACCAGAGGGCACAGCATTGCTGGGTGACTGCGCTGTGCTACACAGCTGCAAGTGCTCCAGGAGATCTTCTCCTTCTTTATCATCTCTCTGATGTCTTTTCTCTTGCTTTCCATGGTGTCACACAAGAGGGCCATGTGTGTCCATGTCTGTATATACACATGCACCTATCCATCTGATTCTGATCTGGTTTCACACTCAGGGTTTCTAAGCACAGCTTCAGAAGGTGACCAGCTGCATGCTGAGGCTTTCAGCAAATGAAACCAAAGTCATCTCCAGTTGTGAGAGTTTAATTGCTCTTTGCACAGGTCACTGATTTCAAGGCCCATGGGGACCCCTGTGATTCCCTTGCCTGAACACCTGCACATGACAGCCTGTGGCATTTCATCCAGAGTTTTCTGCATTGCAGCTGTTGACACACAGCTGGAACAGGTCTGAGACTGCAGCAAATCTCTGAGAACAGTATCCAGCCTCTTCTATCAAAAAAGACCTCATGGAATCAGAAGGAAATAATTTTCTCCTATTCCAGATATGCACAGGACCCTTGGAGTACTTAAGCTCGAAAACCTTCAGGTGAGGGCCCAGCTCCCAGGGCCCACAGCTGTTAATTAGTGTGGAGAGCTTCTGCATTAGTCCACGCCTCAATGAGTTTTTTAGTTTGTAGTCACAACCTTTTTATTGCTTTTTATTGTTTCTACTTGACCGAGGCAGCAGATTAAGACACTGTGGAGCTCATTCCATTTTGAGCCCCTCAGTGTTAAAGCCTTCTGGCATCATTCCAGCTGGGAGATGAGCAGCTCAGGTCCTGGGGTGTAGAACTACCTCGTGGCCTTTTGTGTGCACTGCCTGGAGGGTGCTGCTTTTCAGTCTTGCTCTCAAACCGGCTCACAGTATCCATGTAAACTTCTTTCCTGGTTCTTTCAGATCTGGTTTTGTTGTCCTTCCTCTTACCTTTGGCATCATTCCCAAAAAGCTTATTTGCTGTCTACATCAGCTGAGAAACCTTTGTGTGAAATCTTGGCTGTCCTTGGTGTTGGAGGCCGGGACTGCTGTTGTCAGCTCAGGAGCATTGTTTCTGTAATGAGGATCTCAGGTGATGCCAGCTCTGATGTGGGTTTTCATTTGACTGCTTCCAAGGTTTGCCAAGCAAGACATTTCTTGTTTGCTTTTCTTGTTTCAGTGTTCGTGTAAGGCTTCATATTCTTGCAATCCCTTGTCACAGTTTTAGTCATTTGCACCATCTAGAGTTCTCTCCCCAGGTTTCCACCTTTCAGTCCAGTTTTCTGATGCTCTTTTCTAATACCCCAAATCCAACCTCTCCTGGCAGCTGCACTTTGCAGTTTGATTTCATTGTGCGTGAGGCTCTTTGGGCCAGTCCTGTGGAGCTTCTGAAGCCAGCGGCAAAACTCATTGGATCTACATTTCATCTTGGGCAAACACTTTAATGTCAAACATTGTAAGATACTTAAATTGAACCAAAGAGAGCTGTGGCAGCTGGAGCCCCTCCAGTGTCAGTGGTGTCTTTGTGTCTCTCGGGTGTCCATGTGGTGGGTAGGAAGAGCTGGCAGCAAGCAGGGGATGGGCTTCAGCAGCTGTGTGTGCTGTGAGCACTTCGGTGATACCTGAGGTGGGGAAAGTGAAAATTCTGAAACTTGTGAACAGCAAACCCCTCACTGGACTGGGAAGGAGGAGCCTGGGGGTCTGCAGGCTCAAGAAACCTCAGGCAGGACAAAGCCCACTAGTTTTGAATGTACTGGCACCAGCCCATACTTCTGAAGGCAGAATGAGGAGAGAGTCCATCTGCTACCAGAGCTCCCCAGTCTACCTGTCCAACTGAAGTGACTTGTGGCAGCTGGAGCAGGAGATCTGTCTCATGGATTTTTGCCTCACTCTCATCTGTAGTTGTGAACTTATCCCTCTGCTTTCCTGCAATACATTTGTTCTCTTCAGTGCTCACTCCTGCTCTAAGAAAGATCTTGGCTTACGGTGCCCAGCAAAAGAGGCATTACTCCTCCAGAAACAAGAGACCTTTTGGGATACCACAACCTGTGGCAGTGTTCCAAATGTCAGGGTTCATATTGTGCTTCCTAACAAACAGAGGGTCACAGGAAAAGAGAGAGAGAGAAGCTTGAAAGGGGTTGAGAGAGCTCAGAAACTTTAGAAAAAAATGCTGTTTTCACAGAGGGAAGAACCAGCTCAGTGTCTTCTCTTCTAAGGTACCACTAGGGCAAATCTTGAGGCTTTGGTACCTCTGAGGTTAGTGCTTTGTGGGAGATACCAGCCTTTGCATGCCCACCTTGCTAAGGCCCAGTCCAAGCCCAGGTAATTGCAGCCTGAGTGCTTGTGCAAGCTCTTCCCCTGCTCTCCTCTGCAAGCCAAGCAGCCTGCCACACCTGCAGCCCCTGCACGCAGACCTGTGCTGACAACGTCAGATCCTTCTGATCCTTTGATCTCGCAACACACTGCAAACCTCCAAGCCTCAACAGGCCCTGCTGCAGCAGGGGAAATGCTCCCGTTCCTGCCTTGGCAGCTTTGGAAACCGAGGCACCAGGCTTTGCCTGCTCTGTAGCCACACAGCAGTGACCTCGTGCATGGCCTCAGGATCTGAGAGTGAATCCCTGGTCTCCTTTCACCCCACTGCCTCTCTCCCTGTCCCTGGTATTTAATGATGCCCTCCCTGCCTCTCTTCCTTTCTTCCATTTTAGAGCAATAGGTGTTGTGAAGCACATTTGTTAAAGCTTCTAATCTTAGCAGCTGTGGAAGGTGGTGTGGGACACTCCTGGTGTCCCTCTCCTTCCTGCTGCCCTCCTTGGCAGGTGCTTGGTCCTTGGCTTGTCCTTCTGAAGGAAACAGGAAACTTCTCACAACCAAACAGCACACACCCCTTCCCCTTCCCCTTCCCCTTCCCCTTCCCCACTGTGGGGTTGTGCTCATGGGCTGGCTGGTAGGAGCCCTGCAGTACTGTACTGGGTCAGGACAAGGATAAGGCACTTGCTGGGTGGCAGAAGGATAATTTATCACATGCCTGTTGTGGTGTGATGTATCTCAGTGTGTTGGACATGACCCTACAGAGTGACCTGAGCTAAACTAGGCTGCTCCTCCTGCCCAGGTAAGAAGCAGATTTCCATGTGCACCATTAGAAGGGGGTGCAGAAGGCTTTGCAGGATTAGCAGCCCTCAGGAATTATGAGCAAAGGCTTGGTGGGATTTTGGCCTCCCCATGCAGAGAGTTTCTTGCACCTGAAGGTCTTCTGCAAAACTTGTCACATCAGCACCTTTGGGAGGGTGTAAGGGGAGGCTGTGGAGAGGGTTTGCTACTGGGTCTACCTTGTCACACCAGACAAGTGATGCTGGTAGGTTGGCAGGAGTCACTGAGCAGCTTCAGAGCCCTGTCTATGACCTGAAGGTGCTCACCAGATGACTTTTGTGGGGCTGGAGGCAAAGGTTGTGCTGAGCCAGTGCTGTATCATTTTGACCAGGTTGGTTTTTTAACGTAATGTCAATGGCAGCTTTGATCTGCAAATTAATATTACATATAATGCACAGCTTGGAAATCCTGCTCCAGAAGGTGCTCCAGAAGAACTCTGATATTATTTGATTGGAATCTGTGGATTACAAGGATGTAACTGCAGGAGCTGTAGGTGCTTAGACCATTGAGAGCAGAAAACAAAGACCTCCCTGGTTAACTACCATTGTTCATGGGATAGGAGGGGGAAAGGACCATGTGCAATGGGAAATGTCTCCATGTGGGTGAAACCTGAACTGTATAGTTTAAGATAGGGAAGAGTAGATAGAAAACTAAATCTTTTAAGACTTTATCACTCTGTGGCTCTCCAGTCAGTCAACTGCATCCAGTTTATCACAGAGTTTGTTTAGATTGTGAAAGAGCTTGAGTTTGTGGACCTGGCCTCATAGTTTGTTTCTGTGCTTCTATTATGATAGATTTAAGCAAGCACTGCAAGTTCCACGCAGACACTTAGGTTAAAGTGGTCTGTGTCTCACTGCCTGATCTGCTCACAAATGCACTCCCATCCCAAGAGGATAATTGTGCAGATTTCCAAGCAAAGAGGGGAAAAGGCAGATAGGCTCTGTAAACATGCCCTGTGTTTGGAAAGAGAGGGCCAAAGCAATTCCCTTTAGAATGGAACCAACAGAAATAATTTGTCTTTCATAAAGGCACCACCAGGTAGGAGAAAGCTTTTGAGTGCCGGGGAGCCCATTGACTGTGGAATGCAGGGGGAGACAGAGGTGCCTCCAGATTGTGGAGGCAGGAGGGATGGCAGACAGTGCTCCAGCAGCTGCTGGAAATGGTGCATAAGGGCAGAGAAACAACAGAGGATAAATGGAAATGCTCTGAAGTCTCTTGTAATGGTTTGTTCTTCAAAGCACACAACCCACAAACCAGCTTTCAACAGAATTAAATTAGAACTGAACTTTGAAGGAATGGAGACATTTAAGTTGGCCGATGGCTTTTAAATCAGGAAGCTGAGCACATGGAAAAGGTCCATGCAGCAGATTTATAGACTGGGTGTGTCTGGAGAACTGTTTTGGGGCCAAGAAACTGCAATCTACCTCTGTGAGTTGTGATGGAAGCAGCTGAGCATGCCCAGACCCTGTAAGGGAGGGCTGTCCTCCAAGGTGCTGCAGGTGCCAAGGAGGGAGGCTTACTGGTGAGCTTACCCACAGCAGCTTGGCTTGGCACATCCCTTCTCTGCCCAGAACTTAACATTGCATGGCTGAGAGGGCTCCATTTGTTGTCAGCACCTGCACTGGCTGGTCCTTGCTTATGGCTTCAGACTGCCAGAGAGCTCGAGGTTTGGGCATCTGACTGACTGACAGCCCCTGCTCAGGCAGTGTCTCTGCAGGGCAACTGCTCAGTTAGAGACATGCCTGAGTGTGGGAGGACTCTGCTCTGGTCTGCTGGTGCCTGAGACATGCAGAGAAACTGAGGGAGTTAGGAGTAAAGCTCAGAGTAAACTCAGTTTGGATCCTCCCTTCAGACAATTGTGTCAGTTTTGCTGAAGAGCTGACAACATTGAGAGTAATTTTTCTCAGCTGGAGAGGCTTCAGTTTTGCTCCCCTTGCCTGAGATATGGAGCATCTTTGGCAAGTTGTTGGGCTTTTGGAGTTGGTTGTTTTATCTTCTTCACCAGCTAGGTATTAAATACTGCTCATAGCTGTGCAACCAACAGGCAAAAGCTGCTTGTAAGAGCTGCTGTACCTCTGTATGCCTGTGTGCCTCCTGCCACCCCTTGCATGAGGGTTTTGGTTGTAAATTCTTCAGGTCAAGGATTGTCTCTTACTAGAGCGATTATCTGCAGCACAGAGTTAACTCTGCAGTGGAGTCAATGCTTCTCTAGTGAGCTGTACAGGGAACTGACAGAGTGGTGATGCCACACTGCCCCAAGACCCTAGTAAAAACATCCTCCAAACTCAAACTTTTTCTGTGTGAGTGGTACTTTGAGTGAGGACAAGACTCATGGCATTAACTGAGTTAACTTAGGGGTTGAAACAAGTCCTAAGTCATTGTGCAGACCTTAGCACATTGCTGCTTCAATCTTATCTGAGGCCACCAGATGTTTGTGAAGTGAAAGTAGTGTTAATTTGAAGCTGTCCCCAGTATTTGGGTACCCTTAAGAGTGATCTAAACCAGATCTTGTGATCCAAGCAAGATGTAAAGGACTTCCCCATCTTCTCTGGATTGAACCAAAACAGTATTTGTATGTCCTGGTACAGGTTTTGGGGTAAGAGCAGGATAAATCCTCTAATTGTGCTATTCAGTAGAGACAGCTTTGTTTATTTTTGAAGCTGGCACAGAAATGCAGGATAAACTGAGCTGACCACAAGCCATTAAGTGTTACAGCTTGAATTGAGTACTGAGCAGTATTGTTGAAGCATAAAGGGAAACTCTGGAATAAATTAACAGGTCATATAATATCTCACATTTCCCAGAAATGCAACAGCAGCCACTCATCTCTTTTCAACTACATTCCCAGTTGAGATTGAGATATTTCTGCTCTAACTCAAGGCATCCAGAGCTCAGACATTGATGTTCAAACTGGATGTGGCCAGAGCCCTGCTTCCTTTGCAGGTGACAAGGAGAAATGGGAATCCCCAGAGGGTGATGCAACTTATCCTGAAGCTGACATCTCAGACTGATCAGATGGATTGCTCTTAGAAAGTGCCTCTCTTAATCTCCACTGAAGGAGTTCCTGTAAACACCTTCTCCTCCCAGGCCATGAGCATTACAGCTTCACTGACTGAAGTTCTGGTGCTGCATTCAGCTCTGCACTGCTGTGGCTGGAGCAGGATGGTGCTGAGCCCCATTTTCTTGTGCCATTGGGGTGTTTGAGAGGAAGAGCATAATTGGTCTTAGAGTCTTTGGTTTGCCATTGCAGATGGCAGGGCCTGTGCTCACGTGGCACATCTAATTCATCCACAGTCCATGTGCTTAGTTTTCCCTGTGTGAGGAATTCAGCGCTTTGAAATCATTCCTATTGCAGGCTGACAGTGCTGGACACACATCTGCATCTCTTCTCTCTGGCAGGCTTCAGCAGGTCTGAGAACTAAATAGCTGCTGGTTTTGCCCTGAAGGGTGATTGTGGGACCTGGCTCCACACTGATGTGCAAAACCCTAGGGGCAATGAGAGCTGGCACTGGGGCTGAGCTCAGCCCAGGACACAGAGCCGGTGGAGAAATGGAATCAGCAGTTCATGCAGGCTGCTAAGGCAGATCCTGCCTACTCTGTGCAACATCTGCCCTTCAAAACAGGTATCACTTGCACAGGGGTATCAGATCTTGCTCTGCAGCTGCATTTGATGCCGTGGACATGTCTGCTTTGACCTGTCTTAGGGAAGGGTTTTATACCTGAGTTCTGGAGCAGTTGCCTCACATCTGTATTTTGACTATTTCTAGGAGGCAGCAGGCAAACTGCATGGAGACTGAAACCTTTTTATGTCTGGACACTGTCTGCTACCAATTCACATTCATATGTATAATCCCAGAAACCTTGACTGGAAGACTGGAACTCATTGGAGTAAGAACTTCCAGGATTAGCCCCTAAAAATATATGTTGCTGGTACTAAATAATCCATATTAGTGCTTAAAACAGCTTAGTTCTAAAGCAGTGGCTGGCATCCAAAGCTTGACACCCATATTTCTGTTGCCAGGAGATTTTCCCACTAAAAGTGAATTAAAAACACAACAATGAGTGTCTCTTTAGGCTGTTCATTATTATTGCTTGGTTGAGTATAAACAATTTGTCAACACATAACAGACACTTGGAGAGGCTATTTCCTTGCAGCAACACAACTCTGCAGTCCTCCTGGGCTGTTTCCTAACCTGGCACTCACAACCTTGGATCCAACTGCAGGGCTCTGAAGTTTTGAAACTTAGCCTTCTGAGCTGGGCTTTGGGGGAAGTTTCTCAGCCCTGGATAATTATTCCCACTGTACCTGTCGGCAGTGATTCATTGACCGCTGAGGCATGCGAACCCTACCAGCTATTTTTCTCTGTATGACTTTTTGGGGGGATGATTCACTGCTCTTAAGTGTCCATTATCATATGACTAAAGAAGAGGGGAAAAAAAAAAAAAAGACAGAATGAAATGCTGCTGAGATTTTCCATGTTAAAACAACAAAAAAGAGTTTGGTCAATAAAATAGTGATGCTTCTCCCACGTTAAAGCCAGCAAGCATCTGTGAAGCTTCACAGCAGCCAGAACCCACAGAATGTATTTGGTTGGAGGAGATCTTCAAGACCATCCAGTCCAATCCATACAGCTTTGCTTTGGTTATGCACTTCTGCAGTTCAGTGTGCTGGAATCGGTGAGTCAGACAAAGCAAACAGCTGAGGAGGACAGGGCTGGATCAGCTTTTATCTGAGTGGCCTGACCAGCCCTGTTCAGGTGCTGTTCCTCACTTACAGCTGCACAGTACCAGGGGAGAGCTCTTTCACAGCTGTGTGACAGGGAGAGCAGGATCACAGAATCACAGAATGCCAGGTTGGAAGGGACCTCAGGGACTGTCTGCTCTAACCTTTCCAGGTGATAGTGGAGTTTAAATGAGCTGGTCCAGCACCCTGGCAAGCTGAGTCTTCCAATTGCCCCATGTAGAGGAATCCTCTGCTTCCCTTGGGAGATGATTCCAATGTCCAGCTCTTCTCCTGGGGAAACATTTTCTCCTGCAGGATGGGTGCCTCAGCATAGCCGTGGTGGCAGGGTTGCTCACAGCACATCTCTGCCCTCTTCTGCTGAGTTTGGCTGCAGGAAGGGAGAGATCCTGGGCATTGACTCCAGTTGAATGACATCACTCCTGGGAAACGGTGGCACAGCTGTTGGAAGCAAAGCAGCTGGTGTCAGTGCCTGGTGGAAACCCCAAGCTATCACAGGACTGTCTTGTCTTCAGCAGCTTTGAGTGAGTGTTGTGACCCTGAGGTCGGCGTAGTGAAGGGTAGCAAGCACCACTGAAGGTGCTGACTGAAGACAGAGAGAGAACTCTGGCACTGTGCAGTGTGGTGGGCAGAGTGAGCTGGGCTGTTGAGCAACAGGGAAAACAGATTTATGTGTCACTCTGAGCTGCTGTGGAGAAGCCAAATTACTCTGGCACAAACCACACAATATTTATTCACAAAAATGTGGCATTAATTGCTATCATCTATGGCTTTTAATGAGAACATGTTTGATTTTAGCTTACAATAGTCCTGAACCTCAGTCATTGTCAGGAGTGGGACTGGCCTGCTGGGTCAATGGCCTGACAGGAGATGGTGGTGGTCTGGTGGGGCAGGGAGAGGGTGCTGTGAACATTTCCATCCTCCGGCAGCCTTAGGATGGAGAGAGTTCACTTCCGTCTTTGTGAGAGTCACATTTCTGTCCTGGTACAGAGATCTACTTCCATATGTTTGACTTACTCTATTGGTTGTTACATTTATGTGACTTTTCCTCTTCTCTGGCTTTTCTTCTAAGAACAAATGAGGTGAGTTCTTATCACTCCTCTGTCTCCATAACTTTTCATGGCTGACCTGACCCATCTTGAAACTGAACCATGGTTTTCTCTGTCTTAGGTCCAAAATTTTCTGCTTAGATCACCCAGGCCTTTGACAAATGTCTTTGTAGTCTTCTCTTTCCCCTCCCGTGGTGTGGCCCAAATTGCAGGTTGCAGCACAGCACTCTTCTCTCATTGGAGCCACCAAAACATCCTCCGTTGTCTCTGCTTGTACTTGACTATGCCCTTTGCTTGGACCACAGGAGGGCCTGCTCTGCTGTGGGCCACTTTGGGATGGAACAGCACTCATTGAGTGTTGGTTGAGGAGTAGCAGTTCCTTCAGCATGTGGTGGAAGAATAGGGAAGGAGAAAAGAGGCATTAGAAGGAGTGAATTGGGAAGAAGAGGCAGAGTTGAGAGCACTGAGTTAGCCAGTTTGGAGCACCCTTCCTCTGAGGCAGCGGGAGCCATTTCTGCTCTCTCCTCAGTGGGACTTGGGTCTTTTACAGTGTCTGTCCACATAGCTTGTACATCCCCAGCCAAAGCTGTAGTTATCCCTAGAGACACTGCACTTGAACTACTGGAGATGTTGAGCTGGGCTCAGCATGCCATGGCCACAGGTGCTGTGCTGCCAGATTCTGTTGATGGATGGTCTCCAGTCAGCAGCAGCGCTAAACTCTTCCCTATTTCCCTCTCCCTATTGGACGTTTTAGCACATTCTCTACCTGAGCTTGGCACTCTTCTGCTGTAGCTGAGTTATCTGCTGTCTCCATTTCCCTGGCTAGTGAGGAACTGACTCTGTCCTCACGATGCTTTCAGACATGTGCAAAAGGAAGATTTTTATCTGCAGAGACAGAGACCGCAGATAGATGAATTATGTGAGAGGTGAGCAGGTCACTCTGCTGTAATTCCATGGAAACAAGCAATTACATTTATAGGCTTGGCTGACTAAGGTAATTTGGAGCACAGCTGGCCAGTAGCAGGGGTTTTCTGTTCTCCAATCATTGCCATGGACCCACAGGCTGGAGGAAAGCCCAAGCTGAAAGGGTCACTTGTAGGCCAATAAAAGAATATCTGTTGGCAAGGAACACCAAACTCAACAGTGTCTAAACCATGTTTTAATTCATCTTGCTGAAACACAAGGTTACACTTAGTCATCACTTCTGTGGCTAGAGTCCTATGATCTCACAACTACAAACCTTTTCCTTTCTTCCTCCTCCTCCTCCTCTTTCATTTTTATTCCCCCAAAGAATCTGTTATTAAACATATGTTTTATTCCTAGCTGGGGATTTCCACTCAGTTTGCGGTGGTTGATATTCCAGTGCCTAGAGAGCTCTGGGTAGGGAGAGTTCAGTCAGTGCAGCAGGAGTGACGCCTGTTTCCTTGCATTCAAGAGCTGGGTCAGATTTCCAGCTGGTGTGAATTACCCTGGCCCATAGATCTGTTCAGATGGTGTTTGCAGCTTCTTTTGGAGATGTGGAGGAAACAGAGCTTTGCTAACAGAGATGCTGAGGGAAGTGTTCAGTGTTTGTGAGGATGTGTTCAGATTAGCAGAGCAGTCTCTTGAGCTTGGCTCTGGGCTGGCTCTGTTGGAAAGGAAGGTGCTGCAGTGCCTTGTCCACTTGAGTGCTACACGGAAGTTTATGAGAAAGCAGGATTTGTCCAAATCTTTTTCACCATCTCCTGGAGTTTTGAGTTTTACCTACAGTACCACTAAGCTTTCTTGGTACTGCAGCAACTCATTGGGTCTGGGTCAAGCTGTCCTACACATCTCAACTGCTGCCTTTGCTTCTGGAGGATTTCCATTAGATTATCCCTGCCATCCACTTTTCCTCATCCCTCTCCAGGCAGAAACTGTCAGCTTCTCTCTACTTCCCTGGTGAAATAGTGCTGCACAAGTCACAGCTTCACCCTCTCCCCCCAAACTCTTTATTCTAACCCCTCTTCGTTATACAGAGTTGTTACTACACTCACTGCAGTGCCTGGAAGGCTTGAGATACAGACACACAAAACAGGAAAACAATTTGTTCTGCTCCAGTGATCTTCTTGGTTGCTAGAGACTCCTTTAGCAACCTCCAGTTCCATTTACTCCCCAATTAAACCAAATCCTTGTCATTTAATAGCACTATCTGAGTACTCAGTTTTGGTCTCTGAAGCTTTGCTGTGTTGTACAACATCAACTGGTAGAGCTCAGGTGCAGCCAGGCTTTGAATAGGTTTTCTTGATACGTGTTCTCTACTGGGACATTCAAATTGCTGTTGGTTAATGGTGACTGATTCCTTACCTAAAGTCCATCAGTAAAATCTCAGCTTTGTTTTTCACTCATTTAGACTATAAAATAGCATTTTTCATTTCCATCATACTGCCTTTTGTCTCTAGCAGCATCTGTAGGATCATTTTTTGTCTGTGTTTATCAAGAGCTGGTGTGCAGGCATTCCAGTTGAATTTGAACTGTCAGTCTGTGCCTTGCCCTGGTGAATTACTTTGAGGGTGCTGGGTTGTGGAGTCTGCATCTCTGGAGAGTCAAAATCCACCTGGGCATAATCCTGTGCAACCTACTCTGGGTGAACTTTCTGTAGTTGAGGGCTGAACTAGATGGTCTCCAGAGGTCACTTCCAATTCTCACCATTCTTTGGTTCTGTGAATATGTCCTCAGTACAATGCCAGTGTAACCTTGAGGAAGAACTTTTCCTTGATTTCTGGTGGGGAAAGTTCTGTCTTTTAGGGCATGCTCTCAAGTTCCATGAACTTCTACCTGGTTTCTGTGTGGTCTCAGGTACTGCTCTTTTGGATAAGAGCAGAACCTGGCAGGTAGTTTCTGTGGCACTCATGGAGCTGCATAGGGCAAAAGCACAAGGCACAGAGTGCCCAGCACCATGCACTGATCTGCTGCTCTAGTCTGTGGTGTGTGTGCTTGGTTGTGCCCTTGTCTTAGCCTGCAAGTTAGAGGTTGGACACCTGGGCAGGGGAGGGCTGTGCCTTCATTACCTCCCTAAGAACAACATCACTCCCCTTGTTCAGCCAGAGTCATGGGTCTGAGATTGGAGCTGGGACAATCCCTGTGGGGGGTTATTCCTGTGGTGAGATGAGGGGAAGGGCAGAGCTTTTTGTTTCAAATCAGCTCAGAAGCAAACTGGGTTCTCTATTTTCAGTTTGTGCTTTGGCTGGAGTGAGCCTCGTGTTTGGTTCTAGCTGTTGGTGAGGCAGAGAGTCCTTACCGTGGCTTTGCTCATTTATAATTCAGCATACTGCAGTGCTGCTTCTCCTCTGCTTCATGCTGGAGAAGCTTTTTGTTGTTGTCTCTCTGGCCTGTCCTGTGCTCTGTGATGTTCACCAAGATGCTCGTTAAAGAGGTACATCAGAAAAGCCAAACTGCACCTCTGGAGTTGTCTGTTCCATCAGCCTTTTTGCACTGTGCACAACAGATGAATCCATCAGGCTGCTGTGTTTCATCTCCCTGGGATTAATTACAGAGGGAGAAGGTCTGTGGCATGGCAGTCGAGTGGAAGAGCAAAATCTTTGCTTTTAAACTCCCCAGTCCCATGGTCTACAGGGAGAGATCCATCAGGAGACAGCACCTCATCAAAGCACTATGTGTGCACCAATTAAAGCTTTTAACTGAGGGGTTGTTCAGAGAACAGAACATGTGCTGAGTGAAGCCTCTGGGCTAGAGCAGCCCCTCTTTAACAAGGCTGGTTCCCCCAAATTCCTTCTGGAAAGGACAGCTCAGCTTATTAAAGCCACAGCTTGTGCAGTGTTGGAGTGGAAACAGCCTGGGCAGGAAAGTCAGCAAAAGCAGGGTGTGTGGAATAAGCTGTCAGTGATATCTGAGGTACAGAAAAGAGCTAAAACATCGCCACTGTTTCAGCAACGCAGCTCCTGCCTGCCTAATGTGGAAATAGCAAATGCCCTTGGTCTCTAGTGTCACCAGGAATTACCAACCAGTCTAATAGGGACTGTGTAATTGCTACTGGTGGGAAACAACAGGGTTCAGATCAGAGAAGAAGATGAGGGTAATAGGGGTGGGATTTATCCACAAGTGTAATTCACAAATAAAAGAGAGCAGTTGGTAAAGCAAACGTCAGAAGCCTATGGTGATGGTTACAGTGCCTGCAGAAGCTATCCCAAAGTGCAGCTGCTGGCAGGGCTTGTGAGCAGTACTCTCTTCAGTGCTGCCTTACTCTTCGGTGCCACTCAGTCCTTTAATCCTTTAATGCCTCCATTCTCCATCTCCAAGATGCGGGTCCAGTGTCACCTCTAGGAGGATGTGGATTGTCTTCAGTGATGAATGTCTCAGAGCACTTTGAAATCTTTGGATGGCTGGCTCTGGTTTCATCACTAGGAGGTATTGTTGGCACTGCTGTGTTTGCTCAGGAAGGGTACAGTGGGTTTTGTCTGCAGCTGTGGTCCCAGCTGAACGCTGCAGTCGGATGCTGGGGGAGAGGTGTTGCACTAAAGCTGCATGGGGAGAGCTGCAGGAGTAATGAAGAAAGAAGTATGCAGCACAAAGACAGATAAATGCTAGCTGCAGCTTTTGCTTTATTCTTCCATTTTTCTTTGTCATGAATCTGGCCAGCTAGAAAAAAAGAATTTATGCCTGTATCTATTAGAGAGGCATGGCTGGAATGTCAGATTTATTGGCACCAATATGAAGGAGCAATTTCAGAAAGAGCTCTGAAAGTAAATTCATGTCTTTGGGTTTAACTTACTCTGAACTCTTCATGTACAAGAACTAATGAGCAGAGCTGTGCCAGTTAATCATTAACCTTTAACCTTCTCTGCCACCTTTAGCAAAGATTCCTAAGCCCTCTCTGAGGTTGGCACTTGGTGCCAGTACAGCTGTGGGGAGGGAATTTTAATACTCTGTTTACAGCTGGGAGTGTAAATAAGAGTGATAACTCCAAGCCTTATGCAATCAATGAGAGCTTCAGTGAGACCCAGCATGGGTGATGACTCTGCTCTACCTGTGTGGCAGGGGCTGAGCTCCTACAAAATGTGGTGTTGTGGAAGAGTTGAGTGGTTCCAGGAGAACTCAGACTGATGCTCAGGAGTGAAGCAGGGAATGTCAGGATGTGGCAGAGCTAGCTGCAGAATGCTGTGCCTGATTCAATTTCCTTATTATACAGGACAAAGTGTTGTCAGGTTGACCTCCATGGCAGCTTCCTGTACTGCATGAAGATCAGAGCTCAGGTGGTCTGTTGGTAGTGCAGGACACATGGACAATGCCATGTGCAGATTCATCCCACAGGGTCCAACATGACTGTGCTGTGTATGGGAAGGGGCCAAGAGGTCTCAGCACATGGCTGTATTCCCCCAGCTGGGGCCATCCTTGAGCTGGGTAGTGAAGGCACGGTCTGCAGACACCCTTCTGCTTCCGTGCTTCACCCACCTCAGTTCTGTGGGAGCCCTCAGGGATCAGGTTGTCAAGGTAGGATGGTGGAGGCAAGATGATCCTAAAAGAGGAGGGGAGCAGCAGGAATCAGTGTGGTTTTCACATGCATCTGCATGTGTGTTGTGCTGTAAATTCCCCTTCCAATGTGTGGATTGAGCTTTCTGATCGTGTTACTAAAATCTGGTCTGGAGTGGTGAGCAGTCATTGAGCACGGTTGTGCCTGGAGCTGATTTTTCACCTCCTTTGCTTTTTCTTAATCCTCTGGACTGAGCAAAAAGCCTGGCAAACATTGTCCACAGAGATGAGTTGCAATCATCAGGGCTCAATTCCTTTGTATGTGAGGATGGAGGTGGGAAATGTTCTGTCCTTAAACTCCCAGGATGTCCAGGAAGTCACAACTCTGAAGTCATTACAAATGGATTATTAGATAAACCCTGTTTGCATGTGAGATAGTCAGCTTGGCACTGGCTTCCAGCTCAAGCAGGGCTCCCAGAGATCAGTGTGTAATGATGCCAAGAGATGTTTCTTCTGCCCCTCCGGTGCCCCTGCCTCTTTCAGCTCTGGTTAACTGCAGTGGAGGAAGCTCACTCGTGGAGCTCCTTCTTTCTTGCAGTGTTGCAGTCGGCTGCCCAAGGACAGGCAACTAAAGTCATAGAATCATAGAATCATAGAATGGCAAGGTTGGAAGGGACCTCAAGGATCATCTAGTTCCAACCCCCTGCCATAGGCAGGGACACCTCCCACTAGTACAGGTTACTCAAGGCCTCATCCAATCTGGCCTTGAACACATCCAGGGAGGGAGCAGCCACAACCTCCCTGGGCAACCTGTTCCAGTGCCTCACCACCCTTACTGTAAAGAACTTCCTCCTAACATCCAGTCTAAATCTCCCCTCTGCCAGTTTAAGCCCATTGCCCCTTGTCCTGTCATTGCAGGACCTTGTAAATAATCCTTCCCCAGCCTTCCTGTAGGCCCCCTTCAGATACTGGAGTATCTGTCTGGGTTTCAAAGCGTTTTGGGGGCCTGAAGTGAGTACAAAGCTTGCTGGGATGTGGAGAGGGAATGGAGCTCTCGTGCTGTGTGCCTGAGATTTACAATTGTTTTAATTTAACCCAAATGAGACTATTATGAGACAAGTTATTTTGCAGACGTCTTTTCTGGGTGGTTATTTGATTCCTTATACTTCATATGGCAGATTTAAGTTGAGGTTTGGCCACTCTGTTTATGTGTCCAAAAGTATTCTGGAGTTTGGGTTTTCAAGGCAGGCCTCTCAGCTGTTGCAGGTGCAGGTTTTTGTCCCTACAGCGAATGCTGCCTCAGAGTGACTTTGGGAGAGGGCTCAGCACAGCCTGCAGAACAGCACAAGGGCATCCAGGCACCTGGGGTGGGTTTGAAACCCTTCTGCAAACCTCTGTAGGGGTGGGAGGATCAGACCAGCTGTACTCCCTGGCTGAAGGCTTCAGTACTGGGGGCTGCAGATGCTTCTCATGCTTTGCACTGAAGTGGAAGAGGTGCTGGTGTGAGCATGACCTGTGGGATGGAAACCTGTCTCTGCGGTGCCCTGACAGCTGGGGACCCTGAGGCTGGTAGTGTGGATGGCTGCTTTGGGGATCACAGTATCACCAAGGTTGGAAGAGACCTCAAAGATCATCGAGTCCAACTGTCCACAGGGTGCTCTGGGCAAGAAAGGCTGCTAAAGCTGAGCTCTTTTTTGTCATTTGTGAGAGAAATAGTTGTTGCTTGGTCCCCTGAGTGCTTTTGTGAGAGCCAACTGAAATGACCTCTACAAGCAAATCCTGAGGCTGCTCAGTGCAGAAATGAAGAAAGAGCCATCGTGGCCCTGGTGCCTCTGCATCAGCATTCAGCTTCGGTGTGGGTTAGCCACAAGGTCGGTTGTGATCCTGGGCTTGTGTTGTAAAGATGCTTTGTGAGATCCAGGAAGGGAAGAAATGCCCTGCAGAGGTTTTGAATGTATTTGAGGTTTGTTGGGCCTCGTGTCCAAGGTCTGGGAGTTGGTTTAATTGCCACTTCTGCAGAGAGGGGAGAGTTTGACTAGACAGATGGGAGACACTTGCTCTGCTTTTATTTCTGATACTAACTGGGGGTTGGAGCAAGTTGCTAAGGATTAAGCCAGGCACGTTCTTGGCTCGGACCCGCCTCGCTTTCTGTCCCGCTCACACGACTGCTCAGCGTTAGCAGCAGAGACTAAAAGAGAGGAGATCACTGCAGTATGCTGAGGTTTGGAACTGGACTGGCTGGGACTGAGCTCCTGCTTACCTGGAGAGGAGCCTGAAGCAGGGACCCTGAGACAACGGTGATGGAGCTGGCCTGGGATAGATGAATGTATCAGGACACTGGGAGAGGAGACAGCCCAGGCCAGGCAGAGAAATCAGAGGTTTGTGAAGTAGTTTCCAGAACTGTTCCTGCTTCTAGCTGCTCTCAGCTTGTTCCTCTCCACAGATCTCCAGAGGCCTGGGGTGCCAACAGCCTGACCCCTGCCCCTGCTACTCTCAACAGAGGATTCCAGTGTTTCTGGTGGGAAGAGGAACTTGGGAGCAGTGTGGTGCCATAGGCTCCCAGGGGCCACCCTTCCCCCTTCCCAAAGGCCTCACCTTAATGAGGAGGCTTTTGTTTAATTTGTGTTTAACAGACTCAGCTGCTAAAGCTGCTCCCGGAAATGTTCTCTCTTCGGATTTTACATTCCAGCATCCTTTTGTGGAAGTTAACAATGCCATGGAGATGGCCTAATTGCACAGAGCCTTGCTTGAGCTAGAGTCAACATTTCCTTAACCTCTCATTAAGCTTGTCATAAAGGTACTGGTGTTTTTTTGAGGTCATATTGTTAGCAAGATGTGCTTGGCTTCATGGCCCGGGGACGGGCTTCGAAGATACTAACACGTGCGGCACTGAAGCAAAGAATGAAGATGATGATGGTGATGATATGAAGCCCAGGAATTTTATGTCTGCTAAAAGTTTAACTATAAAACCATGGTTGCTGAACCATCTGCTTTTAATCTTCCTATTGCTATCCAGTCTTCTGGGGACTTGGGCTTGGCAAGAGCTTTCCAGATCACTAAATTAATCTTGTCAGCTTCAGGAAGCACCAGAAAACCCTTGGGAGGTGGATTCTGTGCTCAGTTACACCTGTGTGGACTCACCAGCCTCAGCTAGCACAGCCACACTCCATTTTCTCTGTGCAATCAAATGTCCAGACACATTGACCTGCAAACTCCAACCTCAATGGAGATTGGCTTCTCCAAAGCCTCTTATGGATAAATGGCCCTGGAATATTGGAAGCAGTCTGCATTATCAGCAGGCAGGTGCAAATGTCCATATGGATATTGAATGCAAACACTTAGCCACATTGCAATGGCAAAGCTTTTACAGCAATGGATTTTGGTTGAGCCATTTGGTTTGTGTGCAGGTGAGATGTGCTCGCCGCGGCCCCACGCTGCCAGTCTGCACATGGGCTGATCAAAAGCGCCACAGCAAGGATCTTAAGCACAAAGTCTCTCTCTAAAACAAAACCCCAAAGCCAAAAGTTTAACCTGCTTCAAGTTGCTTAGATCTGGATGGCAAGCAGAGCTGGAAGCTGTCTTTAGACACCTGTCAGCTTCAGGAAATAACCATGCAGAGACTGTAATTTCTTAATGCGTGTGTCCAGCGGCATGACAAGTGCTCAACCCGTGGCGCAGCGGGGGCGCCTGTCGCTGCCAGAGACTTTGCTGGTATTCCACTGCTACAGGAGGTGCCAGCTCTGCATTTCTGGCCTTCTCATTTAAGTGCCACACCACTGAGCAGTGTGAAGAAATGGTGGTCAAGGTCTGGGAGGTGCCCAAGCTGGGTTGGGGGCAGCAGCAACAGCAAAAACTCTTGGCGCTGCGGCTCCACAGCTGCCTGTGCTCCAGAGGAGCTGCCTGGAAACTCTGACTGCAGCTGAAGGATTTTGTTGGAAAGCTGCATTTTCTGAAGCCCTGCTTGGCTTCTGTGCTGGGTTTTGGCGCAGAGTATCTCCCCAGAGCATTTTCAAGTTGCACAGGTCTCAGATGTAAAAGACCTGCAAATCTCCCTAGTGCTGGGAACCTCCTGATCCTTGCTGAACAAGTCACTCTTGTGGAGCTGGGTCCTTTGGAGCTTTGCTTGGAGTGGCAGTGGTGGAGCTCCCAGAAGCACAAGGAGGGAAGCAGATTTTCCATGCTGGGTTTTTTGTTTTGTTTTTTTTTTCAGTTCTCAGGGAAAAGCCTTGTCAGTCTCTGCTGTGAAATCTGATGTCCAGCCTAAAAATAGCACTTTGGTGAGAGCTGAGTGTGTCTACAGTGAGCTGAGTGGAGGAGCAGGAGTTGGCAAATCCACACTGCTCAACATTTCCAAAACTAATCTTCCACATCAGGTCTCCTCTTCCTTTTCCCCGTGCTGTTTAAACAGGAATGTAAAAAGAAACTGTTAAGGAAACCCACATATGTAATTGTTAGAGGAGGTAGAACGTTTTGTGGCTGAGAAGCAGGAGAAGCGCCAGACGATCCTGTTACTTCTCCTGGCAAGCCCACACTTCCCAGATCCCTGCCCGATGTTGGCTGCTGGTTCCCTGGACACGCCGCGTGGGACAGTTCAGCTGGGTGCCTGCAGGAGTGCTGAGCAGCCAGATTTCCACTGGGCTGCTCCAAATAAGAAGATGCATTTCTCAACCCTTCTCCTGAGCTTTGTGTTCCTCTAGCTAACGGGATGAAAGTTGCTTCCTCTGAGAGGGAAGTGATGGTAGCTGCAGTTGGGCACTGCCCATGGAGCTGTGATCTTCCACACCAGCCAAGCACTTCTCCTCGTCCCAGATTTCCTCATCTGCAGGATATTCAATCCTGGAGAGTCAACAGTGAGCTCCTGTATTAAACCCTCCTGTGCCCAGAGGAGCGAGGCTCTCTTGTCAGTGGTGTCCTGTAACAGGACAAGGTAATGGATACAAACTGCAGCACAGAAAGTTCCTCCTCAACATTGAGTGAGACTTCTTTACTGTGAGGGTGCTGGAGCCCTGGAGCAGGCTGCCCAAGGAGGCTGTGGAATCTCCTTCTCTAGAGGTTTTCAAGACCCATCTGGGTGCATTCCTGTGTGACCTGCCCTATAGGTGACCCTGCTTTGGCAAGGGACTTGGACTGGATGATCTCCAGAAGTCCCTTCCAACCCCACCATTCTAGGATTCTGGGCTTCTACTGCTGCTTCTCACAAGAGTCACAGTTCTCAAGTGTCATTTGCTCTCTGGTGTTTGTGTTTAGTTTCTGTGTGAGTAGTTGGAGTCCAGTGTGGGACAACAAAGGATCTCTGCTAGGTCAAAACACGCAACGAAGCCACTGTGCCCTAGAAGGGGAAAGAAGAGGTTGTTTGTATCCTGCAGGTTCCCAAATTACAAGGGAAGGCTTTGAAGTGCAAAAATAGTTGCTATATTATACACATATTGTAGGATGTTTACCACTGGGGACTAATGCCTAAACAATGAATGTCCAAGGCACTGCAAATGTGAGCCAGCTTCATTCTAAACAGTCAGGAAAAAAAGTCCTGCTTACAACAAATGGAACTCAGCTATTTGTTTTCTTTTCACAGTGAGAGATTCTGTACACACTGAGAAGTTGCTTGGGGTCTGAAAGTGTTTATCCTGCCAAAAATAAATGTTCTAAAAACGATCACTTAGCATTCTCTGCATCTCTGCATATTTATTTACCATGAAGAATCTGCTTACAGAGTTTATATTGTTGGATTTTAGTTTGGGTTTTTTTACCATTGCAACTTAAGTGAAAAAAAAAATGCATCAAGCTTCTTCCCCAACCCCTATTTTTGCTTAGAGTCATAAAGCTGATTTGTAACTATTTTTGTGCAGGCTATGGTTAATCTCCAGACAAGTTTATTTAGCAACCAAAGGTGATTCTAAGAGGCAGATTTTCAAAGCAGTCTTCTAAATGCAGCAGGGTGTTTGGAATGGTTTCTGTTTGTGTGTGAGCTTGAGAGCTTGCAGGTTTTCCTGAGTATAAATGAGTTTGTATCCAGGATTAGTAAATTTAGAAGTAGTAATACTGAGCTGTTGAACCAAATTCCCATTTCCAGAGCAGTGTGTGTATCAGAACAGCCTTTTCCAGGAACCTGTAGCAGGAGGAGGTTGCTGGGGGAGACTTCAAATTCTGGATGTTCTCAGCCCCACCCATGCTTTCTCCTCCCCTGGCAATGCTGCTTTATTTGTGGGTTTGTATATTCAGAGAGAATCTTTGCTGCTGTATTTAATCCTTTCAGAGTTAATGAGTTGAGCCTCCTGTGAAGCTTTATTACTGCTTTACAGGGAGAGAATCTGGGAAAGTGAAGTGACTTACCTGAGGTCACACAGGATTTCTCAGGAGCTTTGAAAGATGCACAGCTCTTCTCCCTGGGGAGATGCAGGCTTTTTACCTCTGCCCATCTCCACTCCCTCTGTCTGTGCCATCTCTGGGAGAGTGCAGAGGGCTACTGACTCCTGCTCTGGCCTTACTGATGGTCTCTCAGGGAATCTTCTGTGGTGCTTCCAATGCTGTCTCTTCCTGTGGTAGAAGTTTGCCTCTCTGCTGTCTTTCAGACCTGTAGAAACCACTCAACGAATTGCTAATGTGCAGTGGGGGGAAAAAGCCTCTAGAAGCCTTGCAAGTGCAAGATCACAGAGCACTTAGAAAAGCAGCAGCACAGTTTCCCCTTCGGCAAGGGGCTTGGAAATCTGGATGTCTGCCTCAGGCTTATTTGTCGTTGGGACCTCTTTCCCATCTAACTCAGCTGAGCAGAAAGAGTGGAGGACAGGAGCTTCCTAACGAGAAGGAGCATCTTTTGGGTACAGTGTCCTGGAAGTATGAGACTCAAGCAGCCTGGCTGCTCCCTTCTTCTGTGCAGGCAGATTGCGGTCCCTTGGCATAAGCTGGCCTCATGCACAACTGCTGTGACCAGCATCTGCTACCACCTGAAAGAAGGTTGTAGTGGGGTGGGTGTTGGTCTCTTCTTCCCTAGTAACAATTAGTAGCACAAGAGCAAATGGCCTCAAGTTTTACCAGGGAGGACATGACGATAAGCCAGAAAGGTGAGGAAGAGCTCTCTGTGCTTGCAGGCAATAGCAGTCAGCAGCTAAGCTCTTCACTGTGCCACTGTCAGATGTCCCTGTCCCCATGGCAGGACACAGTACAGTGCTTTTGTTATCGCAGCACTGAGTGGAGCACATAGAAATAGAAGTCATTTGTCACTTGACTGACAGTTGGGATGTCACAGCTCACACATACCTGATCTTGGGCTGCTTAGCAGTGCTTCTGACCCAGTTGTTTTCCAGGCTCTCTGCAGGCCACTGGTCCATGAGTTACATGAGGCTTGGCATGAGCCATGGCTCCGCTGAGAGTGTCCCAGTCTGTTGTTGCTGCAACATCTCTTCTGACAGCTTGTGCTTGAGTCCAGAGGCTTGGTGGGAACCATCTCACATGTAACAGCCACTTCACCTCCCCAGCAGGGATGGTCGTTGAAGTTTGGATGCCATTAGAGTTCCATGACCTCAGGAGACAGCTCTGCATTCATGCTGCCAGGCTGGGAATAGTTGGCATGGGGCAAAAATTGCTATTGTGTCAAGGATTTGGCCTGGCTCCCTACATGATGGGAAACAGGCACAGAGCCCAGGCAGCATAATGCACTTGGTTTCTTGCTGATTTTTACCTGCCAAATCTGGAGCAGAATAAGCAGTTCTGGCTGATGTCATTCTTTTTTAGGTTCTTATTTATTTTTGCAGACATCTGACCAGCTAGACAGGTGAGACCTAAACTCATCCTACATAACTGTGCAAATACCTAACGTGGCTACTTCTACATTTCAGGTTTGGGGAGTAAAGTGCATGTTGACCTGCCTTATAAAATGCCTGTGGTCTAGCTGAGGAGCTCATAACTTCTCTAAATAACTACTTGAGACTTTTCTGTTTCCACTGCAAAGCAGCAGGTTTTTCCTTCTTCTTCTTCTTTTTTTTTTTTTTTTTCCCCTTCCCCACCATTCAGCTAAAATGAACTACTCAACTGCATCCAAAACTTGCCTTTAATGTGGTCCTGGCACCACCAAGTACTGGGCGCTGTAATTAAAGGAGGATTTCCCAGTGCTGGGATACAATAAACTGCCCACATATCGATACACCTCTGACCTCACAGCTTGCTATTCCCTAGCATAAGAAGGATTCTGTGCTCCAGCCACAGAAGTCAAATTCCACAGCAGTTGTTCCTTTCCTCAGCTGGCAACCCTGGCAGTGAACACAGCCGAGCTCAGCTGTGCCCTCCTCCAGCATGGCTGAATTGTGCTCAGACCCTGACAAGTGAAAAGGTTTGGTTCTTTGGCCTGGAGAGGTCAGTTCCAGGGCAAGGCTGCCTGAACAGGACCATTTCCCTGCTGGTTTCCTCCTTTCCAATGAAAGCAGCCTTGCTGAACCATGCTGCTCTGGGTCACAGTGGCACTGTAGTGACAGACAGAACGGAATGAGATCAGATTGGTCCCCTTGGTGCTGGGTTTTGTAGTCCTACGGCCCGGGTCCTGAAAGGAGATCCTTGAAGAGAGACCTCTGAGCTCATGCAGATCAGTTTGCAGGACTGAGCCTGGAGAACTACAGTAATTAATAATAACTTGGCAAGCCTGTCCTGGATTTCAGTTGGAGTTCTGCACTAGAGAGGGACGAGAATCCAGCATTAAAATAAGGCAGACAGTTCACAGCAGGCTGAGGAGAGAGGCCAAGATCAACAGGATAAAACTCTCCCTTTACAAAAACTGTCCTAAACCTTTTTGTCCACACACAGAGCCTTAATTCAAGGCTCGTTGAAGTCAATGGGGAACAAACCCTCTATGGGGTTGAATCAGTTTGAACCCCAGTTCTGGCCAGAGGACAAGGATTTCTAGCTGGCCATGGATGGATTTAAGCTGGAAGATAGAGGACAGGCTCCAAGTACAGAGCAGAGGGATTCTGGAGCCACCTTCAGCAAAAGGAGAGGGGAAGAAATGTCTTAGTGAGGTGGAGCTTTGATTGAGCTAAGAAGGAGCCTTCCCTTTGTAAGGGGTTTAGTAGCTGAGAAGAGGTCTCTGGACCCTTCCCACCCAGCAGTCCCACACCAACCAGGCAGTGGGCACTGGCCTACCACATTCCTTCTTTTCCCAAAACTGCTGTGCAGAAACTTCTATTTTAGGCAACTGCTTTTTTTCACTGCTGGCATAGCTTCGTTTCCAGGAGATGAGACATGTCCAAATCACTGTTGGGGGTGGTGTGTGGTAGAGGGTGCTGACAGGTCTCACAGACTCACCAGGCTGGGTGATGCTTCATCTGCAGTGGCTTTCTTGGTATCCCACTGGGGTGTGTGATTTCTAGGCATGGTACTTTTCATTACAGACCACATGTTTAAAATACCTCTTTCTTAAGGCCCCTGCATGTCAGCTGAGCTCCCATTCCCTCCCCAGCAGTGTGCTTCCCACTTGGTGGAAGACTCAGTGATAGGAATTTCCAGTGGCTGGACTATGAAGTTTGGTGATGTTCAGGTTTTGTGGCTGTGCCTTGCAACCAGCTTTGATGTGGCTGGACCAGCATCCTCCCTGCTTTCCCAGACTCTCATCTTCTTCCTCAAAGCTCCTGCTCCTTTGCTGTGTTTTACTTTGCTTTTTCAAGGAGGGATCTGTGTGTATACTGCCATGGAGCTGGAGGAGGAGTTGCTGTGGGCTCTGCAGAGCATTGTGGCACGCGGGATTGGTATACCCTCAGCCTCCAGCCATGCAAAGAAGGATGCCCCGAAGTGGGTACAGTTTACAGGCAGTACTGTTTGTAAGCAGCTAAAGGATAGAAAATCCATGTCCTAAATGTAGGAAGGACACGATTTCAGGAGGTACATGTCGTTGGATGTTACCATGAGGTTCTAACTGTCCTCTGCTTCGGGTTCCTTGCTGCTGTGTAGTGCTGTCAGTGGCTGGCTGGTGGACAAAGTGTAGTATTAGGCTTTTAATTAACATTAAATTAAGTATATGTGATTCAAATAGCATCCAGTCCTCACTACTGAAATTAATTAGTCTCTAAATGAAATTAAACCTGCTTTATTGGCTATTGAATTTACCCCTTGTTAATGGCAGGGTGACAAATTGCTGGCTGTATGCACGCTGTAGGACTGAACATGGCTTCGATTCCTCCTAAAACCTCTTACAAGCATTACTTTGTACTGTCACATCCTTAACTTACTTCCTTTTATCTGACATTGCAAATTGTAACAAAAGAGTCTGCAGTATCTCTCTCCTTACAAAGAGTAACCAGATTTAAGGCAGCGATAGCTTTTCAGAGAGCTGGGAATATTTTCTGGGAAGAAAAACCAAACCACAAGAAAAAAAGAAAAAATCAAAACACTTGTCCTGTGTGGATGCAAATTAGAAAATGATTTCGAAGTTAAAACCAAATTACGTTCTTTCTTGTTTGTGTTAATCGAGAGCAGAGCATTGCCAGCAGTTTAATGAACTTCTGAAATGAGATTGTGAAAAGTTCTGACACAGAATTCAGCAAAATCAATAACCCTGTTAGGAATGCTGTTAATTTCTCTGAGTAAGATTTTGATGCTAATGACATGGTAGGGAAAAAAAACCCAACTCAACCCCGATCTCACCTAATTGAATCATCTCTCATGTCAGACTGAGAGCCGTGGTGTGAACAAGGGCAGAGCAGCATCAACCTGGAAAAACCAAACCAGTGGAGTTGCTCTGGCTCTGCACCAAAGTAAATCAGGGCAGAATCTGCCCCTCTTTTGTTGTTGTTGTTTGCTTTTCTTTTCCACAACAGCGAAGCAGAAACGTGAGTGCTGTGAAGCACGTTCATGATACAGATTTGTTTTTCTTAACAACTGTGAAACGAACTGGCTTAGAGCCTGTGCCAAACGCGGCTGAGCCGCTGCCAAGTCTGGTGTGCTGATTTGTATGGCAACATTGGCAGGCGAAGCGAAGGTTTACGTTGACTGCTACATTACACATTTATACAAGAGCGGGGAAGTGGTTCCAATTACCTCCTGTTCTGCTGCCTGCCCACAGTCAGGCTGAGGGAACAGGCATCTTTTAATGAGCTCCTAATGAAACGCTTGGGCTGAGCTTTGAAAGCCCTTTCCGGGGTGTGTTAGGGCCTTCTCTCAGCGCCGCTGTGAGCGCAGACCCTTCTGGTGGTGGGAATTAAGCTATTTGTTCTATGGGTAAGTATAGTCACAGCTATTTCCTGCACATTCCAGGGACAGAGACGTCGCCTTGCCCATTCGCTCTTGACATATTTACAGAGGGAGAAGCCACCTTTGGACTGGTTGTTTTTGCAAACATCATGTTCCATTATGAAAATGTTCCCAAGGCTGAGGGTGAAGAGTCTGGCTCAGAATATCTCCAGCCCCAGACAGTGTGGGCCAGTGTCTGATCTCAGCCATGCTGGGGAACGTCTCAAGTAATTCCATTAAGTTTTCAGCATATGTTCTGGGTGAGTAGTGGAGGAGCTGAGGTTAGAGCCTGACTTTCAGTCTTCAATAGGTTCAAAGTGGACTAAATTGCTGAGTTTTTGTTTTCTCTATTTTGGAAGTAGGAAGTAGCCTCACTGAATCCTTTTATGGGCTCTGCTTTCTCCACAGAGAGAGGAGAAACCATGAGGAAGTCCATTGGTATCCAAATTCCACAGTAAATAGTGCACTCCCAAAGTGGAGGGGGATTGCTGCTGTTGCCAGCAAGGGCTGGCAACTCCACAAGTCAAAAACAGCATTGAGGAGCAAGCAAGCTCCAAAGACAGCTCCAGTACTGTTGGGGCCATGAATAAGGAATGAGATAATGCTCAGTTCTGGTGGCATCCAAGCTTTGAAGTCCATTCTGAAACCCTGGGACTAAAGCTCACGCCCATGTGCTGAACTGAGGAGAGCTGGCCTGCTGAGCTTCAGCTCCGTTTAGGTAAACTCATGTTTAGGAAAAAAAAAATAAAATAGGCAGTGAGTTCTGCTTTGATAGGACCCTGGAAGGTGATGGGGAAATTCCCACTGCCCTTTGGTGTGCTTTAAATGAAACTCTGCGGTCTGGTGTCTGGTAGGACAGATGAGAAGGCAAAGAACCTCTGTGGGAAAGTGGTGATGCTGGTATCACAGTGCAGCCACTTCAGTGCTTGAATGGAGGAGGTTCAGTTAGATGCAGAAGCCGAGAGTAAAATTTGTATGACTAAGTTCTAATGTCTTGGAACAGGGAGAGAGGGCTGAACTCCTCCCTCCAGCCTAACGCAGCCCAGATTGCTGTTCTGCACAAGGAGATGGTTTGGATTTATCAACCGTGGTCAGGAGTGGGCAGTGCAGATGTTACAACCATGTGATGTTTAGACAGTATTTTGCAACAGGTCGATTTCCTGGCACTGGAGCTTGCAAAGGTGCTAAGGCATACTCTGCTTGTTCCTGCATGTCCACTGCCAGTGCTGAAACATGGTGTCACCACAGCAGCAGCTGGCCTCTGGTCCTTGTCTTCTGTATCAGCAGCAGCTACAAGAGCCTCTTCTCTAGCGGCAAGCCTTAAATTAAAGATAAACCTTGTTAGGAGCAAATAAGATACAGTAAAATGGTGGAACTCTCTAATAATAGAAAATATGTCTGAAAGAGGGCCTGGCAGGCCACCTAGCCTGTGTCTGCCTGCTGGATGATCTCAAAGATCTTCTCCAACCAAAAAGAATCTGTGATTCCAGAGAGTTTGCTGCCCAGCAGCAGAATGCCTCAGCCAGAGGCTTATAGGTAATGCCTGCAGCCTCCCACTTAACCCTGCCTGTGATAAGCTTTGCTAAAACACATCTACTGAAGTCACTGGATGCCAGCCACTGGCTTTGTGACAAGCCAGGAGGAAGGGCTTTAAACCAGACCTGAGCCAAAGGCCATGGAAATGGTGCACTTTGCTGTGGTTTGGAGGAAGCCTTCTCACAGGCTAACACTGGCGAGTACGAATTGGGCGCACAAGGGCTTGGGGCCTTCTGTGCCCTCTGTGGGTCTGGTTGCCTGCTGTGGGCAGGGTTAGGGTTCTGGAGCAGTGTCTCCCTGATGGCTTCTTGCAGTTGCTAAGTATTGATTGTATTGGTGTGCTTGTGTGTCCACTAGAGGAAACCCAGCCAGGCTGGGGCTGTGACTCAGGTTGTGAGTCAAAGAAAGAGTAGGATTTGCAATGAGGGCTGCTCTTGTCTTTGGGGCTGACAATGCAGCTGAGAATTTGACATCTATTTACCAATGCATTCCAGATCTGCACACAGCATATCAAAACGTAGGACAAGCCTAGGGAAGGGTGGGGTGGGTGCTTAGATACTGTATCTGCTTGCCCTCTTGCCCGCAAGTGAAATTCTTTCCATCTGAGTCCTCCTGAGGTGGTGCTGGGTGAAATGAAGCCTTTGGCAGAGGATTGTCTTGTCCCTGCCTCTGCCCCTGAGTCACCCAAGAAGGTTCACTTTGTTTTCATCCACTTCTGCCTCCTCTCTGGCATCCCATCTTGCCTCCAAGGGTGGTGCCTCCCATCTCCTCTTCTCAGCAGGGTGGGGAAACTTGTCATCTCACCTGCCTGCTTTCTCTTCCCACTTGTGGTATTGGAATGGGCCCCTGGGATTAGTCAAGTGACTCTTCTTCTCAGGTGGCCATCTTCATCACCTAGAGCACGGCTTGTGACACAACTCCTTTACTTCTCAAACCTATCCAGGTGATGTGCTTGGGGAACAGAAGGGTGGGAAGACAGTAGTAACTGGGTAGGTTTGAGAAGTAAAGGACTCCCACTACCCACACTCAGTGTACTACACAATGTAGGTATAACAGTTGCATCTCCAGGCAGAACTTCTAACTAAGGTGTTGCTGATGTGCCAGCAGACAGCAGGAATGAGTCTCCTCCCCAGGGCTGTGCTGACTCTGCAGGCTTGCAGGCTGGTGAGCAGTAGCCACATCCCTGTGGTCACTGCAGCAAGATGCTCTGAGCCTCAGCTCTCCAGTGAGAAGGTCTGGCAGCAAACAAGCAGTGGCTGAAGATGGCACTTTGATGGCCTTATCTGCTCTTTGAAGTCAAGGAGCTGCCCTTGCACAGGTGATAAGCTTCATCAGATTCTGCTTATCTTCTCTGCAGAAATAAGGGGCCGAGTTGACTCAGCTGGGGCTGGAGCCTGTGACTCTGTGTGTGGGTGTGCTGTGGTTTTTCCACAGGCAGGTTGAGTGTCAGAGCTGGCACCAAGTGGCAGGGTTGGCATCTGCAAGAGGGGCTGCCTAGCACACACAGCCTGGGCATGCCTCTTTTAAAGGCTGTAAGAGTTGGCACCTCCACCTCCCACCTGCTGCACTTTCCTCCCTGGAAGTGCAAAAACTGATGTCAGGGCCTCTGTGATCTCCATTCAGATCTAAAGACGATCAGGAACTCAGGAGATGCTTCTCCAGGATGGCTTTAGGTATCAGACAAGGCTTTCTCAGGAGCCCACTGCTGTGGTAGGGCTTTGCCCTTCAACTCTGAGGTCTCCAGAGCTGGCTTGGGCTAGTTCAGCATTGAGCCATTGCTTGTGGGGTGCCTGTGGGTTGTACATGGGGAAGAGATACAGAGCTGGGCTGCAGCCAGAAACATCAGGAGCAATAAAGCAGAGCTAAATTATTTGCAAAGCAACTGAATATTTAACCTCCCTCCCTGTCACATTTTTAATGACCTTCTTTCACCATTAAGAATTTAATTCAAGAGAAAACTGGCAGATATCTGAGAGGCAGATGTACACCTCCAGCTCACCAGGAAGGGAGCTAGGAGAGGGCTTACTCTGAAAGGAAGGACAGCAAGAAATGGCTTCATCATCTGAGTTTACTAAACCTTCCTAGCCTGCTAGTTAATGCAGCAACAGCACTATGCAGTAGTTACAGTTTGGCAGACATAAGTATTGCTAAGGTATTTTATTTGTCAGTAAAAAATCCACCTAGCATAGCAGAGGGCTCGTGTGGAAATAGGGAGAATGGGGATTACTGGCTGGGGAATGGTCCATGGAGTGAGCAGATGATGAGTGACCAGATGAGTCTGCTTCAAATCAGTAATTGTGTTGTGCTAAATCTGCTGTGGCCATGCCTGATTGCATGTTACGTGAGGGTACCCAGAGTCCTAATAGCTGTACACAGGTTTTTCTGACCCAAAGAATGTACATTCCACCTCGAGGCAAAAGGAAGGGGGAAAAAAAAAAAGAGAGAGAGAAAAGAGGGAGGAAAAAAAAAGGTTTTGTGTCCCTAACTGCTGATTTGAAGCAAAAGAATTTGATGTCAGAAGTCTTTCAGATCCCTGCAGTAATTGCAGGCAACACATCGAAGATCTGAGCTCAAATAGCTCCAAGTGTTGAAATCCATTTTGGGTCAAGCAGCCAGTGGGGAAATGCTGCCTTTGTCAAAAGACAGTCAAAGCTGGTTTAGAGCAGATACACAAAGTGCCTGGGAGCTCCGAGCAGGGCTGGCAGCAGCGTTTCACTTTCCAGGCTAAAATGCAATTATGGCCTGATTCAGCTCTGGTACAAAGTGCTGCAGGCACTTCCATCCACCTTCTGGTGCTGAGTCACCCGTGGCTGCTGAGTCACCAGCCCCCAGTGGCAGTCAGGGCTGCTGGAGCCCTGGGCTGAAGGCAGCTCTGATTCAGCTGGGAATTGGAGCTTATTTTCATGTAGAGTCTAATCCCAGGCTGTGCGGTTACCTCGCCTGCAGCGGCTGCGCACAGAGCTGCCTGGCAGCTGGTAAAAACAGTGCTTCTTAAATATCCCTCCTGAGATTCCTCCTGAAATGACAACTGCCTTTTGCCCCCAAAATATGTAGGCATTTTACAGTGCTTCTTTCTCGCCTTCCTCTCCCACCTTCTGTGGCAAAGAGGGGGAAAGAAAGGACAGGGAAAAGTAGTTCCTTAGATCTAGGAGTGAATGCGCTGCCCACCGCTTTGTGGCAGTCTGTAACCAGGACGTGGCAGGCACATATGAGTGCTGTGCCCAGCTCTGGGGTCCCCAACACTGGAAGGACATGGACCTTTTGGAGAGGGTCCAGAGGAGACCACAAAGATGATCAGAGGGCTAAAGCACCTCTCCTACGAGGACAGGCTGAGAGAGCTGGGAACCAAAATCATCTTTTCCTCCTCTCTGGACTGCCCCAGCAGTTTTCTTAGACCTCCAAGAACTGGCTGGGACATTTTTCCTCTGCCCCATTTGTTTAATTTTCCTGTGTGTATAAGATGAGCACTTCACAGAATCACAGCCTGCATTGGGTTGGAAGGGACCGTGTGAGGTCACCTTGTCCAGCTCCCTGTGCGAACATCACAGGCTACAAGCTGCTGATTTGTCCCTGCTGAGTAGGTGGCCTCTGACCAGCTGGGTGCTGGGAGGCACACAGAGCAGATTCCTCTTCTTTACCATCTCCCAGTAATTGCACAAAGTTCCCAGCACTTCTGTAAGGCCTTTACTTTACCTGTTGAGCTTCCCCCCTCACGGAGCTGGTTAGAGATAGGCTCACGGTCGCTTCCAGTCTCTGGTTGGAAGCTCCTAACCATTCAAGAGGACCAGCCTCTGTGTGGTCAGTCATAGAGGAAGTGCCAAGCAAAACAAGTGGTACTTGAGGTTAAAAAGCTTGAAGTGTGTTAGTATCACAAAATCCAATCTCTGCGTCTGCTGTTCCAAAGTCATGGCAGAGAGCAGCAAGTATCAGGAGGTCATGGAGATAAGTAGGATGTGACTGATGCAATGCTGTGGCTGGTAGAGAAACTCTTACCCAAGCCCCAGTGCCAAGGGGACTCACTTTCCTTTCCCTTGTGTTCTGGTGTTCCAGACAAAGTTGCTCAACAGCCTACTGACAGAATTGTAACAAGGAAAGCACCAGACCAAGACCCAGGGTAGCCTCTGACACCTTTATATTGGCAGTTGGTGGTAGGTGGATGGTAGGACACACTGCGAGTCACACAGCTCTGCGGCCTCTATGGCCGACATGAGAAGTGGGCTCAGAGATCTTGCTGCCCATGGTAGGAACTGGTGGTGTATAGAGGCAGGAGGGGGCAGAAGGTGATTACAAGACCAAGACAATCAACTCAGTTTGAAGTACAAAACTGTGTCTGATCTTCACTTCCAAGGGCACATGGCAGGGCTGGCTGGTGAGGGACTGGCTGGGGCCGAGCTGTGAGTTCCATCTCATTTGAAGAGACAAAAGGAAGCAGAAAAGCATGTTTACAATCCTGCTCTGGTACTTCTGGGTCGTTGGCAGCATTTTTAGACCTGTGGCAGCTGTAAATGACAGGTTTTACATGAAAAGCATGAAGTTTGAGGCCTTTTCCAAGTGATGGCATCACCCAGGTGTGTGCTGTCAGTGCCCAGGGCAGCTGGGAACATGAAGCAGTTGGTAAGAGCAGAGTTCGATCCAAAACTCTTCAGTCTGCTCATTTCCACCTGTAGCGCTTCAGCAGCTCATCCCTAGCATGCTCTGTTTCTAATATCTCTGATCTCACCTGGAAATCACACCTTGCCATCTGAGGTGTTTTATCTGCCTTCAGTTGATGCCTATCTTGGCATAAAATTTCTCATGGCTTATCAGCACTTGACAGTTAGATGCTTAACATCCCACTTAATGCAAACCAGATTACATCCTGGGAATTAACAAAACAATGAAATGCCTTAAGGGGCAGAAGGGAAGATTCCCTGCAGGTGTGTACGTGTTTGCGTTTATCCACACACAGACATAGGGAGCTGGGAAACCTGGAGGTGCCCATCGGCCTCTGCCGCTTTCTTAATTTCCGTGGCTCCTTCCCGTGCCTGTTCTGTCTCCCTGTGACCTTTCTTTGGTGGAAATGGGATTGTCTGCTGAAGCGCTGCGTGGTGACCGTCTGGTGGTGTCATGAGAGGCTGAGGGCTGCTGAGAGGTCCCCAGGCTGGGGGTTGAGCTCTCCCCGCCGTGCCCAGCTGGCAGTTTTGCTCCCTCTGGTGGCAAACCCAGGTTGGTCTGTTCCTGAGCACGGGGGGACACACACGACTTAACCCACTGTGGAAGTGGTCGGCGTGGGAGGATTTGGGGCTGTGCAACCCCATGGCCAGCCCCCTTCCCTCTTGGGAATCCCTGCCTGGGTCAGGTCATGTGTACTGATCCCAGACCAGCTGTGTCAGGACCTCTGCCCACCAAGGATAAATACAGCACCAAGGAGCTCTCACACAGCATGATCTTCCTAACCCCAATTCTTGCTCGGTGCTGAGGCTGGAGCCATTGGGAATAGCTGCACTGCTGCAGAGAGACAAAGCGTGGCAGTCTCCTTCCTGCTGCAGAGTGTTGTGCCCTCAGCACTCTTGTGGCCTGCTAGAGGAGGCACTCCATCTAGCTTTGTGGACTTGCAGGACCTCACCCCTGGGACTTAGAAAATTAGAAGAAGGGATGAAAGGACTGAAGGGTCACAGCAGTTAGTGAAGACTGAAAAAAAGAAATTAAAAATTACTCAGAAATAAGTTTTTGATTATATCAAGAGAGAAGAAGTTCAGCTCACTGGTACAGTGCCTGCCTCTGGAGGGCTGAGCTGCCCAGCAGCCACCAGAGTGAGAGCTGGGGACCTGCTCAGTGCTTCATCTGCCCTGGAAATGCTCACAGGGAATGGGGACAAACCCTGGGCTCAGCAATTCAAGTGAACTCTCTGTGTCTGGGTGACCTGCATGGGCCCATCCTGGCTTACTCTTCCCAGTGGGAGTGCTCAGGGCACCCTGTCTGTGTGGTGTTTGGTAGATGCCAATTCTTTGACTGACTGCCCTGAAAGAAAAAGAATAAAATTCGTATTTCAGTCTGGTCATCCTTTCCATAACTGACCAAATGCAGTAGTTCACATCCCAGCACAGGCAGTGCTTGTTCCTGTCACTGCTGACTTCTGTCACAGTGGTACTGAGCCCAGCGGAGACAGCAGCTCCATGGCTGCACCACCCAGAAAAAGACATTTGTGCCCTGATGTGTGTAAATAATGCCAGGCAGAGCACAGCAGGGAGAACATCCCTGTAGCAGAGCCTTACAAAGGTCAGCATCTTTCAACTCATTTTACAGAGGGGAGAAGTGAGGAATTGAGCTTTTCATGACCATCCAGCAGGATGGGAATAAAAAGGAGCTCCCGAGAGTCCTGGCCCTGTTTGTCAGTGGCATGTCTCATATCAGTTGCTTGTCTTGTCCTCTGTTCTCCACCACAGATTAATCCCTGTCAAGTCACTGAGTCATCTCCAGCATTCCCAAGGCTGCTGCAGGATGCAGGCTGGGTGATGGTTGGGAGAAGGTGAGGAGCCCAGGCCCACACCCAGCCTTACGTCCCTGAGCCACAGGCACTGCTGGCACAAGGCAGCCTCCCACGTGCTCTGTGCTGCTGGAGAAAGCTCAAGTCCTGGGGTGCTCCAGCTTCGTACTACATTTCATTTGTAGCTTTTAAAGCAGTAAATGACTTTTAAAGCCAAGCAAATGCCTGGCATTTGGCTGTGCCTGTGTTTTCCTGTGGCCAGGCTGACCTTTATGAGCACTAGAGTCACAGCTATGACAGGCAGCTCACTTGAGCTCTCCCTTCTGGGAGCTGCAGAGGTTTTGTAACTGCTGGAAGACACAAAAACTCTTTCTTCAGACCTCAATTTTCCCTTAGCAACCAACTTTCCTCGGTTTCTCTTCCCTTCACCTTTCCCTTCCATGTAACACACAGCTGATGTTTGTTATTGAAACAATCCTTTTAATGATGCAGATGCAATCAGCAAAACCCCCAGCAGATGCAGAGTTGAGCCCGACTCCAGGAAATCCCTCGCTCAGGCTGTTCTTGTGCTCACTCTTAAGCATGTGCTCAAGACTGCTCTAAGTCCTTGGCCCTCTCACAGTCACAACTGGGTCATGCTGGTTACCCCAGTAATGGCAGGACAAGGAAAAGAAGCATTTTCCTGAGCCTGTGGTGAGTGATCTGCTCTGGTGGCAGGTGAGTGTGATTTGTGACTGTCCAAAGAAGGGGTAGAACACGGAATCCCCTATTAAGGTGCTCTTAGACATGTCTGCAAAATGCTGAGTGGTGAGGAAGGCACCGGCAGCACTGCTGCTGCATGCTGTGCTGTCCTCACCAGGCACACCGCTGTTTTCTCTGACACCTTCTGAGCCTTACCAAGTCTCCAAACAACCAATCCAATCCCCCAACCCCCAATCTCTCACCATAAAGGAATGAAATAGGTTTTTTAACAAAATTCTTTAATTGGGGTTTGCTGCTCTGCTTTGAGGTGTGCTCAGGATACTCAGAATTTACCTTGAAACCACGAGCAGCAGCCAGGATGTGCTGCAGTGGGTACAGGGTGCTCACCGAGTGACTTGGCTTGAGGAATGAAGAGAGAGCTGTGGACTCATTTATGGCTGTGTAGTAAAGTCCTGCAGAAGCTGTGGTTAGAGTCTGATTTGTAGAATCACAGCATGGTTTGAGCTGGAAGAGACCTTAAAGATCACCTAATTGCACCCCGATCTACTTAACCGAATAACTGAGAAGCACATAGGTAACATAAGATGAGTTTTACAACTGGGAGTTGATACACACTGCTCACTTCAGTTGCATGTTCTCTGTGGCATGGGCTGCTGCTTGCTGTGCCCTGCACTGCACCTAGCTCTCTGTGGGATGGCTCTCAGCACCTGCTGAAGGCAAATCATGATAATTAGCTCTAATAGCTGCTCCGCCTCACACTCCTTGTAGCCAGCCAAGACAGATCACAAGGAGATGCCACCAAAGCAAATCATTCCCATACTGCCAAATGGCTGAACACCATTTCAGTGCCTAGCACCAGGGTTTGTCTGTGTGACCCAGCACAGAGGTGCTGAGCTCCTCTAGGTTTACCTCCCTTGTATGATTTATTTCCATTCTCAGCTTATGACCTGCACTGGTTCTGGATCTGTGCTAAGGGCTCTGCCATTCAGGAGAGTTACCACAGCCTAACAAGCTCCTGCTTGCCAGGTTCTTCACCACAGCTGCCTTGTTCATGCTCTTCCCCCAGCAGAGGCAATGCAGCTCTCCTTTTTTTTTGTGGAAGGGAGAAATTTCTGTCTTACTTTGGATTTGGCAAGTTGGGAGAGCAAGCACAAAGGCAGGTAGCACAGAATGGCTGATACCTGTTAACTGGAGTTGTTATTCTTGTTCCTAAAGTTCCTTTATATGTGGGATTATGCTCATCACCTGAGACAGGAACTTGGTACCAAGTAGGCAAACACTTGCAGGCATCTCATTACCTTCAGACTATAAGGAACTATCCTCATTGGATGAGTGCAATAGATGTGCCTGGGGCTGTTCGAGCTAGGGCAAGATATCACAGGCAGGAAAGAATCAACATAGGAATATTAATGATACTTTACTTTGCTGGTGCAGTTTTCCCATATGATTACAAGTGATGAGTGCTCTGTGGGAGTGAGGAGAAAAAAAGCTGAGGTCCATAGTGATAGGCCATGCTCAGCTGTTCCCAGTCACACGCCATTCTTTGCTCTCCATTCATTTGCTTGTTCCTGTGCTGCTGTACTCTGTCCTGGAGGCTAACCACGTATCATATATATTTAAAAGAACAGTAGAGTATAACTGGTAGAGATCTTAGGGTCTCTTTCCCCAAACATTATGATATCCCTGCTGAGAATATGAAGATAAAGGCTTTAATCCTTGGGAACAAAAGGGTGTGAGCAATTCCATTTCATTGCATGACCTGGAATCTCCACCCATATAAATACATCAAAGAGTAGCTATGATTTCACTCTTTGACACCCATGGGTTGAGGTTCTCACCCTGGGAAGCAAAGAGTTCCTGTGGCTGGGCTGGAGAGTGCCCACAAGGCTGGGTAATATGGATGTTTTCAGTGGGCTTTGATCTTCCTGCTGGCCCCAAATTATTCACATCTCCCCACTGTTGCTGAAAATTTATCCAGGCACTCAAGGCAATTATTTTTAAATGTATGTGTGTTTTGGGCTAACTCCATGAATCCTGACTCATGACTGACTCAGCCCTTACTTAAGCAGAACTCCACTTGATCTCCTTACACTGGAGGCAGAGCTTTGTGATCTAGCCCCCTGCCACTGGGAGCTGGTTGCGAGGGCTCAGTGCCAGCTCTCAGGGCTGATGCCCTCCTGCAGCTCCTGACAGACTGTCAGTGCTCTGAGCTCTCTGCATCTTGCATGGCATTGGTGCTGGCTGCTGGACAAAAATCCCCATCCTGCCTGATGGCACCACTCAAACCTCTATGTGTGTGATGGGTTGGACTCCATGATCCCAAAGGTCTTTTCCACCCTGGTTAATTCTGTGATGGAGACCCACGCTGGTCTCATGCTTTGTTGACTAATGGCTCTCACAGCTAATCCCACCAGCTGGCTGTAAGGAATTGTGACCCGTGGTAACCAGGAGATCAGTTTAAGTGGTCATCAGGAGATATTCTAGATGGTCTAGATGGTAGCCTGGGCATCTGGCTGAGCACTGGCACTGCAGGTTGGCTGGAACTCACCAGGGAGTTTTCATTTTGTTAGAGATGAGTTTCAGACATGCTCATCTCACCACGACCTGTGAGAGGCCAGGGCAGTTCAGGGAAGAGAAGACATGAGGTGCTGTGTGTCCTGGGAAGAGCAGTCTGGAGTACCCAGGCAGGTCTGCATGGCCCAAGTCTGGCTGGTGCTGGTGACCTGCTGGATCCCAGCTGCTCTGAGCTGCATCTCCCAGCTCTCCTGGCTCCGGGCGAGGGCAGAGCTGGTGCAGGAGCTGCCCTGGCTGCCTGCACTCCTGACTGCAGGAGTCAGCTCAGATCTCACTAGCCTTATTAGCTCTGGCTCAGCGCCAGCAATTCCTATCCAGACTGGCTCCACACAACGTGCCTGGATGTCTGAGCCCTGCACATCCCGACATGGGAGTGGTGTCCTGGTGTCAGGAATGTGGGACGGAGACGTTGGGGCTGCCTGCTGAGAGCAGCAGGGTCACATCCACACCGTGCAGAGCAAGGGGCTCTGCTGAAGCAAGCTGCTCTGCCTGGCGGCAGCCCAAGTACCTCTAGCCTGGCATGGCTGATCCAGAAGCCATCCAAGGGAGACTGAGAGTGGGAAAATAGAAATCAGCTGTCTCGAGGTGTCCCTGCTGGCCAGCACTCCCAGCAGAGCCCATCAAAACCCCAAAAGTGAGTGAGGCTGCCAAGACCTGGCTAAAGCAACCAAAGCCTCTCATGGAAAGGTCTTTTCCTTAGGCCCCACTAACGCTGTTGTGCTTTGCATGGCTGCACCTTGACAAATGGCCTGACTAGGTTTGTTCCTCACTTCAGCTAGAAATAGCAGAGCTGCTGGGCCTGTTCTGTCCTTGGTGGTATTTAGGTGTTTGGGCAGAAGAGGAAAGATTGGCAGGATTTGGCTCAGGGAGTTGAGCTGTCAGCTGCTGCACCCTTTGTTGCCCATAACCATTTCTTTCATCAAAGCAAACAGGTTTGGTCTGCAGTTTGAGTAACTCACTGCTCTCTTTTGTAATGATGCATTAATGGGCTTTGAGCAGATCCCTTTGCTGCCAACACAAACACTTTCTTGAATGTAACAGAAATAAGTCCTTGCTTGCATTACTTTGCTGTGAACATTCTGAAGGATATAAAATAATCATAAGTAGATGTCCCCTGAATCTTCTTTAGACTACTGACTAAACCAGGGCCTCCTCTCAACAGGCAAGGGTTCGTGGGTTTGTTTGTTTTTTTTCCTTCAGTTTTCTCTGTCTTTTTGAAAGTGAGAAGAGCTGAAAGCTGCCTTAACCTATGATGTTCACTGTCCCTCTGTCTTCCCCATCCTACCCCTGACTTCCTGGAAGGACACAAGGAAAGTGGCTTTGCAAAGCTCCATGCTCTACACAGCAGTCCATCTGTACAGTGTTTGCAAAGGAGTTTTGCATCTCTTAGATATTCTGGAGTTGTCACTGAATTGCACAGAGGAGTTCAGTTGTTTTCTCCTGGCCATCTCTGGCTGAGGTCACAGCTCTAACTCCTGCCTGCCACAGTGCCTGCTTTGCTGCCTCTAAAGCAGTGCCTGCTTTAGACTTGAGATCTAAACCCTTCCATAGTCAAAAATAAGTCCTGCTGACTCCACAGGTGCTAGCTCAGCTCTTTATTTCCTTCAAGGCCACCTAAGGCCCAGGAAGCATCAAATGTAGACAAATGTGTGAAGAAAGGCTGTAAGTATCTCCAGCACGTTCACATCAAATACAATTTGGACTCTGTAGTTGTGAACAGGTGCAAAAATCGGTAGAGTCACCAAGATCTGAGTCAAGCCAGGGTGAAACTGGTGAGTAAGGAAATTCTTCAACCTCAGCTCTTTTCACATTCTTGGGACTTGAATTCAAATCTGCCGCACACTGAAGAGCCTGGAAACAAGATCTTCAGGTCTTTCCTAGTTGTAATGAGAACACACCCTGGCAGAGTACATGAGGAGAGTTAAAGGAAGGAGATTTGCAAACCTTCTTAAACCAGCAAGCTGCTTAATTTTCCTTTAGAATTCAAAGGAGCCGTCAGCCAAAAATATTTAAGGACTGAAGCAGCTAAGCCCCAGCAGAGGACATGGCTGGCTTGCTTTGCTCAAGCTTAGCTGAACTGTGTCCTGCAGAGGCCTGAGTACCAACTCTCCCCTCTTCTCTGCTTTACAGTCCTCAGGTACCTGGAGGGTATCCCAGAAAAACAGGAGGCTGTGCCAGCCCTCCCAAACCCTGGTGCTTTCTGAGTGCTTTCTGACTCTGACTGGCTAAGCCCAAATTTGAATCCTTAAAGATCTTCAGAGTTCCCAGGTACCGCCCCCACGCCAAAGGCAAAACCAGCCCGGCAGCAGTGCTCCCCTGGAAGCCCAGTCCGTGGCTGGGGAGCAGTGTTGGGAGCCAGGAGCTGTTGCAGAGATGCTGTTATTCCAGCCGGGTGGTTTCCAGAAGCTGGGCTTAGATTGCTGTGGGTCAAATTCCTGCTGCTGGAGAAAACCAGCAAGGCTGACAGTGTGGTGGGACTGAATAATGCAGAGGCCTCTGCTAGTCCTGTTGCGTAGGAATGATTCCCACGTCCTTCAGGCAAAGCAGTACTTCTGAAGAGCCTCTGCAGCAGTACTGCAGCAAATCAGGGAAACTCTTGCAAAGTGTAAAAGCCTTTGGGGCAGATGCTGTAGTTTTTGGGGTGGCCATCAGGCTGTTCCCATGCCTGAAATGGTGTATTTGTCCTTGCAGCTCTTGGAGTTAACAAGAGGCTTTCACCTCTTTGGACCTGCCACCACAGCGTCCACGTCCCTTCCCATCTGCCCTCACTCTGGCAGGATCCAGCCAGGCTGTGCCATGCCTACCAATGCTGTCTCCTTCCATCCTGAGCTCTGGGGGCTGCCACAGAGCTCAGTTCTGCAGCATCCTGGCCTTGCTGTGCTTTCACAGAGTCCTTTGATCTCCAGCCCTGCCCTGTTTGTCTCTTTGGGCAGGACAGCATTTAACACTCTCCCTTGTAAAACCTTGAATTAAAAAGCAGTGTCTTAGGAGGCTTAGCTGGGATTAAGCAGCACAAACCTCTTACACAGAGCTAACACTAAGTAAGCTTTTCTAAATCACCAGTAGGTGAGGTACTGAGATGAGAGCTCTCCTCTCCCTCTCCAGCTCGGCTGGGCTGTTTCAAGGGACTCTGACTTTATTGGCTTCCACTGGGACTTGGGTGTTCAATGCCTTTCTGGTCTTCTGGTATTTCAGCCATAATGTCTAAAAGCATTTGCTGCCTTCCCAGGCCCAAACCTGAACTGGTGTGGGCAGGAGTGGTTTCAGGTGATTCAGCAGATCCCTGCCAAACTGCAGCAGCTCCAAATCTGGAGGCAGCCTTTGTGGGCGGCTAAAAGCAGAGGATCTTGGCTAATTCTGGCCCTGTCACTGAGCTACTACAGGACTTTATCTGCAGCTCTGCTGTCCTCTCAACTCTATCTTTACAGACAAGACCCCTGGATAAGGATTCCTTTATTGTCTTTTATGCTGGAGTTAATCTAAGGGGTTACAGTCATGTGCCACTTAAATAATGGACCCCAAATATGACCTGCAGTGCACAATTCAGTGTGTGAAAGGCTTTCCTGTCCCATGTACAGGCAGCCTGGAGATGAGGGGAAAGCACCTTTGCCTTCTCTTTCCTTGACTGCTNTAGACCTTGGGTATCCAGAGCTGCATTGCTCTGGCAAGCAGCACCTTCTTCCCCCTCCTAGGGCACTTGTGTCTTTAAAGAATCATAACAAAGAAAAGGAGCTGACACGATGAATTTTGATCTGGAAAATGAAATCTGACATAACCAGTAGTTACATTTTTCTTATTCCCTGGTAGTTTGCCTAAAGGCAGCTTTTAAATAATTCCTGCTTTTCACCTCCTGAGAAAGAATCTATTTGCTTCTGAATTAATTAGGCAGCATCATGAAAACCCTCCAGAGACTTTGAAAACTGCTGATTTAATATACAGTGGGCCTGATCCTTAGGGCTGCCAGTGAGGGTTCTGCTCATAACTTTGATGGGAACAGGAGCAGGCATTTTATGTGTGATGCTACTGAAAAGAACAGGGGTCCCAGCAAGCAGTGATAGATGTGACTCTCTTGTCTGCTTTGCTGGCACCTCTTTCTCTCCTATTTGGAGCACTTTGGCGCTGCCAGAGCACATCCTTGCTTGTCTCATCTTCTTCAGACAGGCAGTGTTGGTGTTTCCATGGTTTGCTGCCTTGAGGAGCAGGTGTGAGGGGCAGTGAGGAGCTCACTCTCCATGGCCCATGTCCAGTCTGTGGCTGATCCACAGAAGCTGGGTGGTCATGCAAGGTCTGGGAAGTCAGTGGAGCTCTTGTGGCCATAGGTGATCACTTCAAGCTTGGCTTTGAGATCCCAGCTACACTGGCACTCACTAACTTAAATCAACACCCACCTGGTGAAGTGATTTTTTAGCAAGAACTTAGTTTTCTGTTAATCTGCAAGTTGAAAGCACCCAGCTGAATTGTGGTCTCATTGATACAAATTTTTTCTTTGACTGAAAAAACCCAGCCAGGTGAGCTTGCACTGCCCAGGTGAAAATGTCTCTGCTAGGCTGTTTACAGGGTGCTGTAAGAACTTTTGCTGGACAAGAAGAAATGGGTAGAAGAAAGAGATAAGTTTGCAGACAGGTGAGTTTCCTGAAGTTCCTTTATGGCCTGGCTGGTCTCTGGCTGTTCTGTGTTCTTTGTTCTCACATTCCTGGCTTTGCCTCTTGCCAGTGGCAATATCACCAATACAAGTCAGGACAAGGATTAGATCAAAAGATGTATGAGGAACCAGAGATGGCTCTGAGTGAGATCTGGAGCTCAGATTAGGAGATCTAAACACCTGTATGTCTCTCAGGTGTAGGTTTGTGTACTGCTGGCATTCTGCTGAGGGCTTTGCTCACATAGCTCAAGGAGTATTTGTGGTCAGGATGACATCTGGCAAACCTGTCTGGTGGAACCTGGCTGCTCTTCTGAGCGACCTGGGCTGGAAATGCAGGAATTTGCAGTAGGGGCAGAGGAGAGAGACTCGTTTCAGGGATCACCATGTCAAACCTCATCGTTCTGCAGGGGTTTCTGCTAGCTCCTAGAATGCCTAAGTAATATCCTTACTGACATCTCTGCTGTTTAAAACCTGAAATCAGATTCCTTCCTAAATAGGTACACTGGGTCCATTCCTCTCCTCTTTCTGGTACCTCACTTCTAAGTGCAGCTGTGTTTGGCCATCCCTTCCCAGGGAGGCACCCAGGCTTGGTGTCACCCAGCTGTTAGCCTGCTCTGGCAGCACTGCTTTGGGAGACAAAAGAAGAGAAGAATTTGTCCCAAGAAAGCCCAGATTGTAAGAGCAGGAAGGGAGATCCAAGTTCATAATTATCACTCTGATTATGCCCTGCTCTCCCTTCCAAAGTTGGGGATATGGTTTCTTCTCTGTCAAGGCATTGGGCATTGTGCAGGTTCCTGGAGACTCCAGCAGTTTGGGAGGCGTGGGCTAAGGAGCCAGCTCCAAAACCAAGTTAACTCATCTCCATCAAGATCTATGTGGAAAGGAGTAAAAAGCCCTAGGCCCAGAGAGCTGTTTTCTGGCATATTCTCTTTACAGCTGATGACTGAGACTTGATGTGGGGAGTGTTTTGTTGGGTTCATTTTTCAGGTCTGCCTATATACATTTTATACATCGGAGCTTTGCAGAGAATGAATACCTTTTTCTAAGATGGAGAGGTCAGTTACTTGTGTTCCTGGCATCAGCTTGTCTTCCATGTCAGCCTGCCCTAGGAGGTTTTAAAAGTCAGTGTGTTCTCCCTCTCTGTATCAAGACTGAATTTCTTCCCAAGAAAAAACATTGTTGTGGGCAAAGTCCAAAGAGTTACAGCTTTATTTACAGTTCAGCTACCACCTACAGCAACATAGCTCATCACTAGCAGTGCCTTGGGCACATTCCCACTTTATAACTCGGGGAGACTGCTTACAGTGGTGTCAACAGGAGAAATGAAGAACCAGGGTGAAACTATGGCCCCAGAAAAATCAATGGCAAAATCTCCATGGGCTTCAGCGGATCAACATTTCACTTAGTGCTGTATGTGAGGAGCATGTATGTTATTGTCACTGTGCTGTCTGCTTGTTCAGCTGCTTTTCTCACAGCACATTCAGTCCGTGGCAGCCTCATAGGCCCTGGCAGTCCCTGTCACCTTTTTTGTGCTGTTAAATTGCTGGTTGTGTTTTCTGGCACATCCGTCACTCCCTTTTCTGTCTTCACATCGCTGCTCTTTCTCTCTGGCTCTTGAAAATTATTTTGCTTCCTTTTCTATTGTAGCTCTGGATTTGAGTCCAGGTAACACAAGGGAAAACCAGAAAGGATATCTATGGGCTTTGCTGTGGCTACAAAAGATCAGAAGTTTAACTGTGCTCAGTTCTGATGTCTCCAAACTGCACTGCACAGTGCCCTTTGGGAGGAGCCTCCTGCTTTTAAAAGCCTTCCAGACCTGGGCTGTCACAGAAGACTATATTTGGAAGGACGGGAAAGCAACATGAGAGGCACATGGAGCACAAGCTGTGAGCATCAGCAATTTACCACAAGTAAACAGTTTCACTTCTCTAGCTGTTGTGTTCATCAGCCTTGTAAACAGGGTCTGAGTACAGTGAGGTGACAAAGCTGTCCCCTTCTGCAGCTTGAGCTGCCAACAATCCTGTCAGCCATTCTCACTTCACTCCTCTGTGCCCCACCACTGCAGTGTTTAACTTAGCCCTGCAGAGGCTTGTGCTTTGCTGGAAGCAAAAATTCACCAACCTTGCTTCCTGCTCTTGCAGGGATTTACAGAAGGACTTAGTTAAGTGTCTGGGATCAGCCAGCATTCCAGATCTCTCCAGAGCTGGAGAGTCGGGTATGACTGACCATTTTTTAACCTGGTCAAGAGGCAGAGCGTGCTGGCCGCTCTTTCTGCTGCCCTATTTAGAGGAGAGCAGTGTGATCTGGTGCAGTTCTGTCTGACAGCATCTGCTTCTCTGAATAATTGTGGACATTGCCACCTCTCCACTTGTCCCTTCAAGCACCTTGGAGTCATAAGTTGCAGTGCTAGAGCAAATGGAGTCATGCTTAGGGAATGATCTTCCCTGTTCAAGGTGAATCCTGATACCTGATGTGTGAGAAGCCCAGGCACATGGCAAAAATTCTTTGCTAATTTAGGTTGCTAGTTCATCAAAAACATCCTCCCAAACACGCACAGGATGTATTAAGTTATGGTATAGTAAGCGATCAGCTTCTCATACTGACATTTCTGCTCCCTGCCAGAAACTCCTGGGCCTCATTATCTCTCTCAAGATACCAGATCTGGTAGTGTCACCCTGCAATAAATTTGTGTAACTGGAAACCTCTCCCCAGGCACACAAACGTACGAGGACAACTGAGCATTGCTCTTCTCTGAAGGGTGAGGTATAAATATATACTGGAGCAGCACCTCTTCCCTGCTATGGTCCAGCCAAGTCTGAGCCTCCCAACCTTTGTTTTCCTGTTTGAGCCTTGGTCCAGTAGCACTTCACCATAGGGACATAAAATGGCTTAGGTTGGAAGGTACCTTAGAGATCATCTACTCCAACCTCCCCGCCATGGGCAGGGACATCATCATTATTGTCAGCCACAGTCACCAAACCCATTCACACTCTTTAAATCATCTCCTGAAGTCCTGGAAGGCTGGGAATACCTTTTGGTTGGAGTCCACTACAATAGCTTCTTGGTGTGGTGTCACCAGCAGTGAGGAGCAGTGCTACACCGTGCAGCACAGGCTGAAAGCTGTCTCAGCAGGGCTAGAGGAGCAGCAGCCAGGCTGACCTTGGCCTGATACGACTGTGGGCCAAGTTCTTGCAGATGATGAAATTGGTAGTGAGAACTCTCACAGAGTAATCCTTTTCCATGCCAGCTTTCAAATGCAGTGTGGCAGGTAATGGTTTAGCAGGCACTCCTTGAGTTCTTTACCAGGTTGGTTTCTGGCTGCTTTCTCAATGCTAACTTCTTATTGCTGGTGTTAAGGAGAAGCAGTATCAGCAGCCTGCTGCTTTGCAGGGCTCACGCCGACCCATGATCCGTTTTATCTGGTTCCACACCAAGGCTTTAGCCCACACCACTGCCTCTTATTTGCAATCTTGGCTCATTAAGGTGCTAATTTGATGGAGCAGGTTGTTGTCTTTACCTTGGGGGGATCTCCTGTGGGTTGATGCATTGATACTGGGGACAGCCCTGTCGATATGCTCCTCTTTGTTCTCAGCAAGCACTGCAGCACGTCCTGCACGGTGATTTATGGTCCCCACCTTCTGTGCTTGGCAGGGGTGGCTTGGGTGTGTCCTGGGAAAGGGCTGGGGATGGGCCACGGAGGAGAGGCTTGGGGAGGTTTCTGAGGAGGCCTTCTGTGGCTGTGTCTGTCTCTGAGTCCTCTCAGGTAGCCCAGGGTGGAGTTTGTTCAGTCCATTTTTTCAGTCATCAGGTGCTGCAGTGGATTAAGGAGGTCACAGAGATCCATGAGGATGCCCCAGATACACTTCCCTTACGGAGGGTTTAAGGCAGCACACGGAGTACAGAAAGGAGTTGTTTACCCCAGCAGCAGGGTAGGACTTGGCTGGCACCAGCCTGCTGCTTCGAGGCTCAGATTGTCACTCGGGTGCCTTGATGGGATTGAAGGGGTGGAAACATCCTCATCAGGCCTGCCCAGGGCTCATGTCCCCTGTGGGAGCAAGGCAGGTGTCAGAGACATCCCCAAACAAGTGGATGGCAAAGGTAGAGCTGGATCCTGTGCACGTGGTAGTTTTGGGAGCACCTGCAGGGTAGCTCCTGTCCCATCATGTTCTCCTGCCTGTTTGAGAAACCTGCATCTAAGCCTGCTCAGCACCAAGAGCAGTCATTCCCACCCAGGGCTGACCTGGAGATTAATTAGTGGCATGCAGTGCCTGTTACATATTACTGCTAAAAGCATTTTGGGGGATGGACTGCTGATAAAGAACTGTTCTGGGGAGAGGAGAAGATATTTGGCATTGTCACAGCATAGCAGAGCAGATCTGGCTCCTGGTCACCTGTGGGAAAGGGCAGAAATACACCAAAGCAGCTCCTTCCCTTTCTTCCCACACAGACTTGGTGTTGAAACATTGCCTAGGCCTCCCTGATGATAAAAGTTAAATAATTATTAATAATCTGAGTCTCACTGTGGCTACTAAATAATTTTCAGTTGGACATTATGTAAATTTGCAGTAATCTTTTTACTGGTCATGCATAATAAAGTAACTGCAGTGATTAATTTTTCACCCTCAGAGTTTAATTAAGATCATTCATGAGGTTTGGGCTGATGCACCATCCCATAAATCACAGCCCAAGCTGCTGAAATACAGCTGCCTAGCTTTAGGTTGGAGAGCAGTGTTTTGGGAGTGGAAATTTTGCTGACAGGTAGTCACCCAAGCCACTGGTGTCCTTATCAGGAGGGCCACCAGTTGGTCTGAGCCCTGAAATGATGTCCACTGGTTATTAATACCTGTGATTCCTGCCTGTTTTTCTGAGTTTAATTTTAGGGATGGTCTCACTCCTTGGTCTTTATTCCTGCATCACTCAGGGCAGAATGCAGAAAGCCTTGTTCTGTGTTAGCCTAATCAACGTAACAGAGCTCTGGGACTTTCCCTGCCAAGCAGCCATATTCAGTGCTGCCACCACCACCAGCCATCACCTCCTGGTGAACTGGAAGAACAGTCTGTGATGGGAAAGGCCTGTGCTGAAGCTTCATGATCTTTTCTGCTCATAGAGGCAGGGGCAGGTAGGGGCTCAAGCTTCCTGCCACACTCATGAGTGCCTTCATAGCCATCTCCTGTCACTAGGTCCCCCTTGAGCTTCTCTTCCTGGCTCAGACCCCAGCAGCTTTGACTTTCCCTGGCATTTAGCTCCTCCCCAAGAAGAGTTCATAGCTTCAGCACTTCTCTGCCTTCAAATCCTAGGTGCAGAACGTAGCTTTCATAATTTCTTGCTGTTTGAAACGTATTTTTGATTCCAGCAGCCTCCTGCTGCACCTCCTCTTCCCCTCACAGCAGGTGAAGGACCTCGGGAGGATGGAGACAGAGTTCTCTGCAAGATGCTTGCAGGCAGCTGGTTCTGAGATTTTAACTTCTGTCACTGCCTTTCTGGTCCCTCTGTTCAGCCTTTTAAACCTCCCTTCTTTGTTTTAGTCTGTCTGCAAATAGATTTGGAATTCCTTCCAGAAGAGCTTTTGCTTGCTCAATTAGGAAGAGAGCTCTCTGTGGAGAGAGAGTAGCTCTCCTTCTACCATGGCTAAGTGCTTCTGGAGCATTTGGCTCTGCCCAGAGAGGATCCACCTCTGCCATCCTCACACCAGGTTCTGCTGGGCATCATACTTCACATTTTGCTGTGTGGTGCTTGCAGAGAAGGAGCTGCTGGGGCACGGGAGCCCAGATGTCGCTGCAGGTCAGGCCAATCCATGGTGTCCCAAGCTCCAGTTTCAGCTGCTGCCTCCTGCCCTGCTGGGTCAGTGCTGTGTTTTCCACACACACACACATGGCCTCTTTCACCATCTACGCTTTTTATTTGCTTTTGTCTTACTTAATGATTTTGCCTCTTTGTTCAGAGCAGAGGTTATGAGGGTACAAGTCGAACCTCTCACATGTTGGGAGGGAAAGGGAGTGCCAGAAATACCTTCTGAGCTTTGTGTCCCACCCACCCCATCGAATCTGGGCCCTGGCCTGAGACACCCACCCTGAGCTGGGACCTGGATGTGGCCCATGCAGCCCAGGAGGGGTTTGCAGAAACAAGCCTTGTTCTGGAAGCACCTCCCTGCCTGTCCCCAGGGCAGATCCGGAGGTTGTCCCCAGCCTGCCCTGCATCTATCTCCAGCCTCGTCCACCACAGGACAGACTCCCGTGGAGAGCTGCCCTGCTGCTGGGCAACCAGCAGGGAACCTTGCGGAAGGCTCTGCCGCTACATCTGTGCAGTCTCTGCCCGCACACGCGATGAAGAATTTCTCCTCTCAGGGGGTTTGTGGCACTTTGTGTTGCTGTCTTCCCTCTTCTCACAGTCTGTTTTAATTGTGGCTTTGCCCTCATACGCTGAGGGCTAAAGCCTAGCAGATTTGACAGGGCTGCTTCCAAGATCTTCATAAAGCAAGACCTCCTTGAACAGTTCTTCACGTTGGGCCCAACTCTTTCCTCGCACGGTTTACATGCTGCGGCGTGACAGCTCTGCTAAGCCAGGGGAGCTGCCCCCTCCTCCAGGCTTTAGCCACCCAGACCAAATGAATGTCAGGACTTGACTTGACTTGACTTGACTTGACATGAGCACAGGTAAATATTAGGGCAGTTTCTGGAGCCTTGTAGCTTGGCCGAGCTGCTCTGGCCTGAAAGGTGGACTGAGCTTGCTTTGTGTCTTCAGGACTAAACTCATCTTTGGAGCTGTGGTGTTAGGATCCCATTCATGAGCTCCAACTCTGACAAGATCCTGTCATCTACCTGCCCTGAGTGGGTGGGAAGGCTCAAGGGCCTGCTGCTGGCACAGGGGCGGCATTTGCCCTGGCTGGAGCTGGATGGCTGTTGGATCTGGTTGTTTGCTCTGTGTGATTGATGACATCAGTGTGGCACAGAGCGCAGCCTTGCAACACAGTCCTGTGACGTGCCAAGCTGGCTCCCGGGTGCCCTGCTGCAGAGCAAAGGGGATATTTAGGCAACAGCTGAGGCTCATGGAGAACCAAGCTACTTTTTTTATTAGTATTTTTTTCTCTTGGAGCAAAAGGCATTTGTCAACTGACAGGAACAGGGCACGGTGTGCTGCAGGGTGCCCTGTGATGGCTGTGGATATGGGAGGTGTGCTGTTAGCTGCTGAAACACTCCAGCCCACTGCCCTCACCTCTCTAGGGTGAACCTGTCTGACTCACACCAGTGTCGTTCGAAGAGGCTGAGGAAACAGGCCTGGTTTCCCCTGCTTTGCTGCATCCCACTGTGTGATCTCAGGGAGGTCAGCGTGAGCCACACCACAACAGCCACGAGGCTCCTTCAAACTCCAGGTGATCTGCCAGGAGGAACTGGGCATCTAAACCAGGTCCTGCATTCCTTTCCCCATCTGCTTTTTGCTGGTCAGCCTGTGTGTGGGGTTTGCTTTTTCCTTGCGAAAGGGAGCACACAGGGAGGTCTCTGCAACCCCACTGGGGGCTTTAGGCACTTGCTTAGTGTTAATGCTGGAACTGTGGAACTGTTGGGCTGGCTCCTGGCCTGCTGTGATTACAGAGCTGGAGTTCCTGGGAGGGTAGGCTTTATCCCATCAGCACTTCTCTGTCACTGCTGAAGCAATGCTACACTTAGATGTCAACACTGAGAGTGTGTCTGCTGCAGCAGCCCATCTGCTGGCACCGAGGGCTGCGGTGAGAGATGCCCTTTAATTCATGTGCTTCCTGCTGTCTTCCCTTCTCACTCCAGAAAGCCTTCCCATGATCCCAGTATTGAAGGACTGCAGTTTTGGGTGTCCTCCCCCACTCTTCCCTTTGAATCATAGAATTATTGAGTCATTGAAGTTGGACGTGACCTTTGAGATCATCAAGTCCAACCCTGGCAGTGACCAGAGGGTGAGATGTTCGAGTGTGTTTCCTATCTCTCCCTAATCATGAAAGACAGAAGGGAAGAGATCTTGTGTTCAACTCTTAGTGTTAAAGTGACTTAGGGTCTCAGAAAACTGAGAAAGCCTTTCCTGGAATGGTGAGCCCCGAGTGCTGCCCTGTATTGGGATTTGGTATCCCAAATGGACATGGAACTTGGCTACACACACCACTGACAGAGCCAAAGAGAGGAGCTTGGCATCTGGGTTGTTAGCGCTGCCTTCGAGTCCTGCCTGGGCTTGGGCTGAGGAGGACAGATGAGCCATCACTGGGTGCTTCTTTCTCTGGCCATGCTGCCTACAATGAAGTGGTTTGTGTGGTTTTTTTTTCACCAGGGAAGGCTGAGCACTCTGTACACAGGCCTGTCCTGTGAACTTTAGGGATCAGGGTGCAGATTGAGGATGGGAATCCAGCCCAGCCCTTCAGGAGCTGCCATCCCTGCAGGAGCCATTGCAGTGCCTCTACCAGGGGTATGTTGCCTCTTTACCTTTAACAAAGCCAATGGCTAAAGTGTCTCCTGTAGAGCTGTGCTAACTCTGTGTGACTCTTGCACACAAACCCATGTCAGCCCAGAAGCCCTCATCCAGCTCTGGTCCCTCAGTGAGTCCCCACCACACAGGTGGCTTAGCCGAGCACCCGCTGACATCAGGCTGTTGCGTCTCCTTTAAGGAAGTCCCTGGATGTCTTTGTCCATGAGAGCTGGCCCAGCACATGGGTCTGTATGGTGACACTTGCCATCAGGCACCAGAAGCCCTACAAGAGCAGTGAGAACAGCAGCTTTCAGAGTGAAGCTTGAGCAGAAAACCTGGGGGGAAGAAGTGCCTGCACTGGCTTGGACAATAATGCCTTTTCCCAGTGTTTCCTGGGGAAGGAAAAACAGATTTGTAACTCTGCTAGAGGCAATTACATTTTAGGGTGAAGAAAATACTCGGTGTTGTCTTGAAATACTCCATTCAGCCTAGGGGTGTAGTTTGGCTTGGTAGCAGAAAGCCTGTCAAAGAGTAAGCTGAAAAGGTAGGATTTTCAAGGGGAAGTCAAGAGAAGCTGCACCTGTTCAGGGCAATCTTAGCTCAGGCCTCTTCTTTTGAACACCTGTGGGGTGAGGGTTAACAGGGATGAGGATGTGTCAGCTCTGTGCCAGTTAGTGGATTTCAGCCTGCAGCAGCACCAGCTCTTGCCGTTTCACCACAAGCTGTCTTAAGAGTTCTTTTTCAAAGCTCTGGTTCCTCCTGGCCTGTAATTATCTGAGAGTTTCAGCATGCTTTAAAGCTGAAGGTGAACTGACAGCTTCAGTGACTATAGAGAACCCCTTAAAAACAACCCAAAAGTTTTAAAAGGAAGAGGGGCAAATAGAAGAAACCCAAAATTGAATTTCAGTGAAATGTGCAGATCTGTTTGCCTTACAAACTCATGATTTTGTGGCCTAGGACAGGGCTGCTAAGTGCTCAGGGTCAGCAGTGCTGTGTTTGTTTTTCTGCCTGCATCGCTGCGTGGCTTCACACACAGCAGCAAAATGCAGCCTTTTCTGCTCTTTTGTAAAAGGAAGCAGATCTCTTTGTTGGGTGACAGCCAACCCAGGCTGGAACATACAGTAAAAATTCTACAGGGCACTGCAAAAGGCTGAGATGTCACTCAAGCAGCCCAGGACCCAGGGACAGGAGGCAGGAAGAGCATTTGCAGCAAATCGTTTGCATTTCTGGCCCAGAGGGAAAGAAGCAGCACTCAGTGTGTGTGTGTCCTGCAGGCTGACATTACAGAACTCAGTTTAATTAGATCTTTATAAATAAAATCCACATCTACTGATGTATGTTTGTTTCTCAGCCTTTGGAAGGAAGGCTGCCCTTGCTTTGTAAACCAGTCATTTGCAGACACTGGGTCTGTAATTTACTGACTGGCACAACCAGAAGGTTGTGGATTTGGGTCTGGCCAGTGCCAGCCCCAGCAGATCTGTTCTGGAGGCACGGGCTGGGATTCCCAGTGAAGCAGGCAGGGGAAGCAGGCTGCAAAGGGCACCTAAACCATTTTTTCCCCTTTCAAATGTGTAATTATAAAGATTAGGTTGTTCGTTTTGTTCTCTGGCAAACACCACTAACGGAATACATAATTACAGCCAAAGAGCAGAGCATCCTCTCTGTAGGCTCCAGCTAGAGGTCCCCTTCCCTAGGGAATATTTCATGCTGTTTGTGCAGAATTAAGTGATGTGTGCCCAAGTCATAAATGAAAACTAAAAGCAGTTGGAACAGACCTTTCTTGTGTGAGACAGAGGCCTGGATCACAAGCTACTGAAAGGTGCCTGTGACAGGCTAGATGGAGATGGCTCTGCTCACACCAGTGAGGTGGCAGCTTTCCTGCACTGTGTGGCTGTGCCATGCACCTCCACTTCTTTGCCCCAGCACTGAAAGCAGGTTAGACACGTGGTTTCCTCTCCACCCCTCAGCAGATTTGGAGGTTGTTGCCTAGATAATTCCTGAGAACAGGAACTCAAGTGTGATTTCTTGATGTGGTTTGAGCCACATACTAGTTTGCTGCTGCTGGAAGAGGGACATCCTGTTCTTCCCTCTGCCCCCCAGCTTCTGGCCACATATTGCTACTAGTCACACTCTGTCACTCAAACCAGTGGCTGGGACACAGGGTGCCAAGGTGAAGTCCTCAGCTTCTGCATGGACACCTTGGAGGCTGGACACAAGATGTCCACATTTTCCAGAGTACCATTTCTTTCCTCCAGCTGCCACACAGGTGTCTGCAGGAAATAAACACATAAGGACTTGCCACCAGCTACCTGGGAGCGTTACCTGGAAGGTCTCAGTAGAAGCCCTGCAGGAAGGTAGTGGCTCGGGATGAACTGGAGGGTCAGGCTCTCCTTTCACCTCTCTCAAAAGGTACCAGCTTCAAAGAATATTTCAGTTCCAGTTGTGGAAACAGGAGCTCAGCTGGAGACAAAACAAGAGCTCTTAGTTGTTGGCCACTTCTAACAGAAGGTAACATTGGATTTTAATCTTTAAAGTTGAATCCCTGAAGGGCTAAGGCCTGTGGCAACACTCTGGGTGCATTCTGCTGCTGACCAAAAGCAGCCTGCAACTGGTTCTGACTTCAGGGAAAGAAATTTGTAGTTGTAACCACATTAACCACTGCTACAGGGGATGGAACAGGCTGTGATGGGTCAGGGGTTTAGTTTTACCTCCAGTCCTAAAGACAGTTTCATTTCATCTGCTGTGGAGGTTGATTGGTGTCCTTTACTATGGAGCCTTCACATCACAGGGCACAGCTTTCCTCTCGAGTGAGCAGGCAGAGGCTGGCTGAGGCAGCTCTCCCACAGGGGGACTGTCACTGCATGGTGACTCTGTCTCCACTGCAAGCAGGCATCAAAGCACTTTTCACCAACACATTCCATCAGTGCTAGGGACTTGTCATGCAAGGAGCAGGCAGCAGCTGCAGCAGGGGAAGCAGTTACAAGCTGCTGCCTTGAACAGAGACAAGATAAATCAATAGGAAGTAAATCAGCAGAGCCAGCAGCCCTCACACCTCCTTTGGAAACTCCATTAAAATCCACAGCCTAGGATCTGCAGGAGGGGTTGTGTGTGTGAAGGGTGAGTCAGGATTTGAGAGTGAGCTAATGTAAGTGACACCCACTTCTCAAACTGCCTGAAAACACTTGCTGCCAGAACAGGCTGCCAGAGACAAGAGTTCTACTAAGTATTTGCTGGCTGTCACTGGCCTCAGATAAATATCCTGGGAGTGGAATAGTGGAGGAGTCAATCAAAAGATAACACTAAGTAAAAACTCAGTTGCATAACATGACAAGAAGTCAAATTTATCCGGAGCTGAGCACACGTTTGAGTGCTGGGGGCATGGTTAGAATGTGATGGCCCAATCACAACCCAGAGAGAGGTGTGCTGGAGAGCAACACACAGCAACAGGGTCTGACAAATGCCTCCATGATGGAGCTGCCTGTGTTACTGTGCTGCTCTTGGGTGACCTTTTTGATTCAGCTCAACTGATATCTGTCCTAGGTGTTCATGGAGCTCTGTAGATTGATGGCAGCATCCCACTGACAGGCTGAGGTGCAGGCAGGCTTGTGAAAAGTCAGGCTGAGGTGCTGAGCCTTGCAGAAGTCTGCTGGCTGGCACTGCGAGCCCAGCGCTTGCAGCACCCAGGGGGTGTGTGCAGGTGATCTGCACATGCAGGGGAATCTCAGACACTGGGATCATGGCAGAGGCACAGAACAGCCTCACATCTGTGGCAGTCGATCCCTGTGCATGTGACAAGCCAAGGGCTGCCACAAGTCCAGCAGTCAATGCTCCTAGCCTGGCCACTGGATATCTAAGGGCTCCTAGGCAGTGTATAGAGTCCTCTGCTTCTGCCAGGCACAAGTTGTGTGAGAGAAAAAGAAGCACCAAGGAAAACCTGAACGTGTGGCAGCTCTGTGCAGGGAGAGCAGCATCACACTCAGCCCTGGCTCCCAGACTCTCACAGCACCTTCAGGAGAATTTCCTTTTTTTCTGGTAGTGACAGGAACAGGCTGGGAAAGCCCTCAAGACACACAGGGCAAGAAGAGCTGGCTGCACAGCAGTGGATTTTTCATCTCTGCCCCTTTCCAAAGCTTCCCAAGGAGATCAGTACATGCAGGCCCTGGCTCTGTGTGATGAAAAGGATAGAAACCTCAGAGTCACTTATCCAGAGCCTACCAGAGGAACTGCAGGGATAAACTAGTCTGGTCCTGCACCAGTTTGGCAGCCTTTTGCAGAAAGCTTCATACAAGAGCAGAAAGACAACACTCGGTAGTTATGAGACAACTTAAAGTTGTCAAAGCAGTTACAGAGCAGGAGGCTCTGCCACTCTCAAAGGCATTATTCAGCTTCAATCCCATTTCTCAAGTGTTTTGAGCCTTCCACCTGGGAAGTGCTCTAGAAGCAGAAGGCATTAATAGCATGGAGCACAGTAAGGGCTGCACAACGTGAAACATATGCAGCATGAGCGGGAAAGGAATTTTGTGCATGCTCTCTGCAACTGCCTGGGTCTCAAGCATGCATTAAATTCCAGCAAGCAGAGGCTATGGAGCACGGATCATAAACCTGAATTCCATTGCAGAGCTGTCAGGACAGAGATCTGACCAACGCCATAAAATATGAGAAGTGATTTTAGGAGCCTCTGTTGTGAAGAGAGGGCTTTGGGAATAGCTTTTCAGAGGTTGGCTGCACAGCATTTCCAGAGCAGGAGGCGCCAGGACTGCTCTGCTCTTTGTAACCACCCCCCCCCCAATGCTTCTTGTGCCTTGGCTCCGCACCTCGCTGGGGGAGACTTTGCTTCACAATGGGATATTTGGGCACTGTGGGAATGGGAGCTGGGAGAAACTTCCCTGCTGACTCCCAGCTTATCTTCTGCACAGCAGAAAGGAGGAGTCCAGGTCTTTTTTTCTGCTTTTTACCTTTGTCAGACACATGGCAAAGACCTTCCAGAAAGAGTCCACCCTGCCTGTCTTCTCTGCCTGCCCTACAGCAGGCAGCTGGGAGACAACTGGCTCCTGAGTGCTCAGGTTAGCTGTGCTGGCTTTGGTGCACACTGCAAGTGAGCAGTGGCTGGCAACACCACCTAGATACTGGGGCACCACCCTAATGTACCAGGTGCCACCCAGACCTCGGTTTTGCAGAGCTGCATGGGAGGTGAGGACGAGGAGGGCTTCTCTGGCAAAGCCTTCATGGTTGTGCTTAGAAGTCATTGTTAGGTAACTTTAATGTGGAACAGGTTCTATCTTCTGCTGCTGTGAGTATGGTGGGGCAAGAGAGCCTGTGGTGCTGGCACTCTGCCTTGAATGAGTGAAGAGGACCTTGTGGGCCTTCACCTAATGGCTCAGTCCTGCAGGCCTGGACCTCCCTACTCCAGCACATCTGGTTTGGTGATAGTGCCTGCAGGGCTCTCACAGACCAGACCCTGCATAAACCAAGAGCAGCTGATCTCCCATCTGAGCAGAAAAATGCTCTTGGGGAGGAGAGCTGAAGGGTTTCAGGTGCCTGTACCAGCACTATGGAGCACCTCAGGGGAGTTTCCTGGATAGGGTGGCAGGTAGGGGAATGTCCTGGTGGACAGTGGCTGCTGTGGGAAGTGCCCAGGCACCTGGCACTGAACCTGGCCTTGGGGAGCACAGGGTGGGGGGTGTGTGGGGGTGTTTGTGTGCTCAGGAGCAGGTGGGTGGCAGGAACCTCCAGCTGTGCCAGCATGCTCAGGCTCTCTGTGCCCCTGAAGCACTGAGCTCAGTCCAGAGACGGACAAGGTGTTTAAAGAGATATGTGTGGTGCCACTGTCTGAGGAACAGCAACCTTGTGCCTTGTTTCCTCCAGAACACAAAGCAGCATAAAGGGAGGGAACTTCATTAGGGCTAGAGAACAGGACAGTTTTCGGTTCCCAGAGGTATTTGCTGACTTTTCCAATGCATCTAGCACAGGCTTACAGGAATTCAGACTGAAATGAGCTGAGCAGAGCTTACAGACCTTCTGTCCCTGCTGTGGGAGCACAAGAGCTGCTCTGTCCTGCCGTGCCCGGGCTGCACGCTTCGGGCATGGCACAGCTCCAGCAAAGCTTCTCCTTGGCGTTTGAGCTAGGTCATTCTGCAGCACCCCTGCATCCCTGGGTGTTATTAATGGCACACCTGGTGCCAAACAGGATCCTTTCCATTCTTAATCTGTGATTAACAAGGTTGTTAAAGTCATTCTCGGCTCTGCTGAAACCAAACAGAATTTTATGTGACACACTGAGCAAAGGCTCTGCTTGAAGTCATCTTTAATCTTACTTCTAGGATTAAACTGTATGTAAACAGTCACATTTTATCAGCTCAGCTACAAAGTCATTTATTTGTTAGTCTAATTTTAGGAACTTGTAAGTAATTCAATAGCATTTGAAAGAGGTTATAGAGGAGGGGGCAGATCTAATCTTCCACCAGCAGAGCAAGGAATGGAGTCCCCTGGTTCTGCAGAAGGCTCCTGCCTGTTGTGGAGGGTTCTGTGGAGTCAGAAGAGCTGTTCCAAGTGTGTGAGGCAGCAGAAGGCTGTGCAGGACCAAGGCCTGCCATTGTGTTTTTTTGGCAGCTCTGCTTGTCATTGCAGTACATTTTTTTCGGTGTTGCATCTCCTTTTACTGTGTTGTGCAATGGCACTTTTAGGACAGGGCTGTGAGCACTGAGCCTTTTGCTGGGAGCTGCTGCACTCCCAGAGGAGATCACTTGGGGGATCTCTTAGAACCAGGGGAGGATGTAGCTGTGGTGTCCCAGTCTCTGTGGCAGAGAGGTTTAGTGCCATGGTTGTATCAACTCTTCCATGCAGTTGGACTGGAAATCCTTTATCCGCATTATTTATTTCACGAGCAATCAGAGGCAGGGAGAGTACCTTGGGAACACAAAGATGAGATGAGATTAGCCTTTGCCAGGGGACTTCACTTTTGTTTTAGGAAAAATTATTCTGCACTGGAAAGCTGAAAGGCATTCCTGTGTGAAACCTGATGTGCAGGCTCTGGAACTATTTCCCTGTGCATGAAGGCATTCCAAGATGATTTTGAAGTGGCCATGGATATGGTTTTATTGCTGCTTGGTGCTAACAGCTGAAGCAGGTTAGAGGAGAAGAGAGGCTGAAAGTCGATAGCACAGTGGAACTCTGTCCAGGAATGCCTTCCAAATGGAGATTCTCCTCTGTTCACAGCACCTGGGATTTCCAGGTGATTTTGATGGGAGCAGGAGGCTCCTCTGAAGGAATATTGCTCTATTTCCTACTCCTGCTTCTAGCTAGACTTTGCAGAGGCTTCCTAATGGCCTGACCGTGCGTGCCTTAACTCCCGTTTAACAGGCCAGCCTCATTGTGTCAGGGGGGAATTTCACCCCTAAGTGCTGAGCTTTTGTTTTTCTGTTGGGAAATTCAGGCTGAATAAAGGCCAAAGAAAGCTTAAAAGCTTCCCCTGTTTTTCTGCCCAGCCTCTTGCATGCTGCAGTACTACTGCTCATACCCAGATCAGGATTAACTCACACTGGTCACTGAAACCCCCCCTTAAGGGATCACGGTGGTGTGATTTAAAGTAGGAATGCCTTATTTTGAGTACACTTGATCTAATTCTGGGTTCTGCAATATTCCTAGCAGCTGGCCTGAGTTCTGGACCTTACCCATCCCAGTGCTTCACAGAGGCAATGTCTGCAGAAAATATTTCCTCCCCTTTTTTTGCAGTTCAGCTACCTAAAGCTGTTTCATTATCTGCCTGACTTGTGTGTCTGTGTTTGGGGAGGATCTGAGTTGAGAATACTCCGAAATCACAACTGCAGAGCTGTCCCTCGGTCTGTGTGGTTGGGAAGTCTGGACAGCAGGACAGGAAAGGCCAATATGAAAAGAATGATGTGACTCAACTGCTGTAAAACTCTTGTAGGAACAGGTGTAACTGTGAGCATAAACACTTGTGAGATGTTTTGCTGCCAACTTTAATCCCTGCAGGGAGATCTTTAGGAGTAAGGGGATAAATGTGAAAGTAACTTCAAAGGCTGAGTTAAAAGATCAGGAACAGGAACCTCAGCTCTGGCCAACAAGCAACTGGGCACAGAGGGGTCTGTTGATTGCTCTGACCCATCCTTGTCCTCCAGGTAGATGCATCTGCACCTTCAGCAGTCCCCAGTGTAACACAAACTGTGTGGCAAGAAAGGTAACACAACCTGTGTAGCAGATCGATCAGAAACCTCAGGAGGGGGAAAAACGAAGAGCAGAACTTGGCAGCTGTGGCACTGTCTCTGCTAGAGAAAGTGGTGCTGGGCTGGAGTCACCCTTTGGGGAGGGAGGCACCAACAAAGTGGGTGAAAAAGGTCAGATTTCCTCCTGCCCTGTGGAGGGCACAAAGCTTTCCTTTAATGAATGCACAGGAAACATAGAAGCAGGCAAGGGGCTGAGAGCTGCATAAGGAAGTTCTATAGGGGCTGAGAGTTCTTCCTGTGCTGAGGGCCAGAGACAGAAGCAAAATGCCTTTGACATGCCACTGGAGCTCAGGGCTGCACAGTTCTGTCCCAAGGCCTCTTTGCTGGCTGAGCTTTTCTTGCTGCCTTTAAGGAAACACAACTGAGTGGTGATTTTGAAGAGGAAAAATGAGACGGTATAAAGAAAAGCATGTAGGAAGTGCTAGAGAGTGATAAGCAAGCCAGGGTGGTAAATCAAAGCCTGAGGAGGAAGGATATGGAGGGCCAGGCAAGTATAAATCTGTCTAAAGCCATCAAGGAGCTGGTGGGGCCTGAGAGGGATGTGAATGGAGAGTCAGTGGCTGGAGCTGCTGAGGAGCTGAATGAATTCCTTGACTTGATAAGCAAGAGAGAGCAGCTAAAGGTCACATACTGTAAAGAGGACAGGGGAACACAGTGGTTTTCTATGTGGGGAGAGAGAGAAGGAGTATTATTGAAAAGTTTTATGTGTGTAACCCAAGTAGACAGTTGGGAAATTAAAACTATTAGCATGGACAAGTCCCCAATTTTAGATGAACTGCAACCTACAGTTCCTGGCCTCGGTTTCTGGTCTTGGTGTTTGAGAGGTCCCTGGGAGAGCAGTGGTGTCTGAGGAAGGAGACACAGGAAGCATTGTCTCCTTATCTGAAAGAAAATAAAAGGGTATAAGAAAAAAAAAAAAAAAGAAAAAAGAAAGAAATTAGGCAAGTTGTGGAGCAAATGAAGCAGATACTGCAAAGGCGAAGCAGCAGGCACAGTCTGAAAGCTGTTCAGTGGACAGTGAAGTGGCTTTCAGTACCCAGGACCTCACAGTTCTGAGGTCTGGGCTCTAAGCAGGATGGACACGTTGAGTGCTCTGTGCTAGCACAGTGCCACCTCCCCACCACAGAGGTCTCCTTTTGGAGGCAGCTCTGAGGTGCTGCTGCTGCGGCACAAACCCTGTCACAGAGAAGTGCAGTGCCTGGGGCCGTGCAGGTCACTGAGCACAGCCAGCACAGCCGTGTGCCCCAGATTGCCAGCTCCAGGCAAAGTGGCAGCCATGGTCCAGTCTTCACGCTGGCACTCACAGGGCACTGAAAAAGTCACAACAACCTTCAGGGGTTGACATCCACTCTGTGCCACTTGCCAGTAGCCATTGCAGTGGCAGATGACAGGCTTGGTCAAACTGGTGGTTGCAGCTGCCCAGGTCTCCTGGGGCTAACCTCCCAGCACTCTGATCCAGGAGGTACAGGCAGGGGCAACTCCGTGCTCAGATGTCTTAGCTATGGGCCGAACCATTGCTGGTTCTGAGCTTTGGACAAGCTTCCTCCTACATCCAGCATGAGTGGTGAGATCTCATCCTGTGGAATGTCAGAGGGCCTCTGTCAGACTATTTTAGCCAAGCCAGTGCTGTCCAACCTGATTTTGAATTTATGGAGCTCTAAACATTTGACACTGCAGGTCTGAACTCTCTTACAGCAAATCTAAACCTATTTACTGTCTCCTTGCTCATGCAAATTCGTAAGAGCTTTTTGCAGAGCTACACAAAGAGAGCACAGCTCAGACCCCCTGGTTTAATGGAGCTGTTGCTTCTCAGAGCCTTTTGCTTTCATAGCTGTGTGAAGATGGAGAGCAGCAGAGCAGAGGATGCAGTACCACAAGCTCCTCTCAACTTGAAGAAATAAGGAATACTCTTTCCTTAGAGTTTCAACAGAGTTCCCAAGACTCATGTCCCACTAAGGAGAAGAGGCACAAGGCTCTTCTTGTGAGGTGTCAAAGTTTCCCAGGAGACAGACTGAGCAACAGAGAAATGTTGCAAGTTTTTGGAAGAGAGATTTATATCTAAATGTGTTGGGGGACAAATGCTTCAGCTCACACACACGGAGATTCTTCTGTCAGACTGTTGGCTATCTTTCTTTCTTTCTTTCTTTCTTGTTGTCAGAGATTTAAAGGAACTTAATTAAAAAGGCAGTTTTAGCTACCCTCTTCTTCCCAGACACTACAATAACATGCAGTATTGGAGAGCAGTTCTAGCCCCTTTTTAAAACTAAACACAAAACCCAAATGAGATCATAGGGTTTGTTGGGGAAGCAATTTCCAGCAAAGATGAGGAGCTGCTCCTGCCACCGAACAAGGAACAGCTGAACCTTTGTCTGGAAACCCACAGGCAATTCTCATCATCCATCCTGGGGAAGGACAAATCCAAAGTGGAGCGCCAAAGGTGACTGGGACAAGGGATGATGCTTGTAGGAGGCAGCCAAAAGAGTGAGGGTTGTTCTGCAGAGCTGTGCTGATGTGAGGACACTGCTTTCTGTAGGTGCAGCAGAGTAGCAGACAAAGGAAATCTGTGGTGGGCAAGGTGATGGCAGAATGTCATGGAAGGACAGGACATCTGCCCCAGCTTTTGTGGCTCGTTCAGATTTCCTGGTTTCTGCTGTGGCCCTGGGATCATGAAATTGCCCATTCTGTTAACAGGTCTGAGCCGCAGCTGTGCCCTGACAGCTCTTCTCAACCATCAAAACCACTGCTGCACCTCACCTCTGGGCAAGCAGCAAGGTGGTCCTTGGACAGCCTGGGTTTCCCAAGGAGAACAAGCTTTAGCTGTGATCATCCTCCATGTTCCTGGGAGTAGCTCAGACAATTTCAACCAAACAGAGGATTTCTCAAAGCTCTGAAGCTCCCTGGAGTGTGCTGGAAATGACAGCTGGAGGATATGGACACCATTGGTATCCCCCCAGGAGAAGGCAGCAGACAGAGACACCACAGGATGCTCACCAGACCTGCTGGCCAGGAACTGACACCTTCATAGCCTCGTGTGCCTGATCACCTCCTCTCACCACTCTCTTCTCCAGGACTCTGCTGGGTCGAGGTAACAACTTTCCCCACTCACCTGCCTGTCGCCCCCAGGCCTAAAGCTCTGCTGAGGAGGGAACCTCAGTGGTCGCAGAGAAACAAGGGGAGGATGAAGGCACAAGGGGAGGGAGTTGCAGCGGGCAACAGCTGCCCCTGGGCACGTCCATTGTTCCTGCTGAGAGGAGCAGCTTTAAGAAGCAGTGTCAGTTGCAGGAGCTGGTCAATGGCTTCCCCAATGTCAGCATGTCCCTTGGAGGGCATTTGCTCCCCCGGCACCCTGAAGCACCAAGTTATTATTTAACATCAGACCTCACCCAGAGGAATGTTCTTCTATATTGGTGACCTCTAACAAGCATAGTGACTGTTTACTATACTCTGAGCCATCCAGCAGTAGCTATAATGTAATAATTATAGAGAAACCCTCCTAAAAAAAAAAATCTGATGCATCAGCAAAAACCCAGCAGGCCCCTCCAGCTGGCACTGAACATCTAAGCTAAGCCCAGTCTGAGAGTCAGATGCGGCACTGCATTTTGTGCAGCTTGGCAGAGTTGCTGTGGAACCAGTGGAGGGAGGGACAAGAAGCAGCAGAGAAGTAGGGCAGGAGCCACAGGTTCTCTTCTCAATGGTCAGCAACAAGGGAAGAAGATCAAGTTCATTTTCAAGCTGGACAACAGGTTCTGGCAATCAGAAGACCAACATTTTCTGCTCTGGCTCTGGCCCCACTGGTGCCTGGTCAGAGGCTCAGCCTGAGCACAGGACGTGCTGGCACTGCCCATGGCCTCAGACCGTTCATTGTGCTTAGGTTAGTTCAGTTCTGCACACCAGAACAGCATTTGGAGGTTCTGGCAAGAGAACCACCTCTGTGCTCACTGTCAGCAAACCACAGCTGATCTTTGAGGAAGGATCTACAAGGGCTTTAGATGCTCCTACCAAGCCTCCCTTCTGCCACTGCCATTCAGAGCTCCAAGGCCATGGATGGGGTCATCCATGCTATTTTGGCTCATCAGACTGGAGTGGAATACTAGGGCTCAGGTGGTTTGTTTTTTTCCTTCCAGCAGTGCTGCAGTGCAGCACATCCCTGGGGACAAGCTGGAATCTTTGGAGACCCTGCAGTACCTCCGCAGCCCTAAACACTTCGCTGCCTCAATTTCCTCTCCTGCAAAAAAAGGCCAAGATGAAAACCTTTCAAGCTAGGGCTGTGCTCGGGTTTGGAAAACAGTTTTAGCAGGTTGAGAGAAGGAAGCCCACACTGTAATTTATTGCTTCAATCCCCAAAGAGTTGTGTTCTACAATCCACAGCCTGCTTACACATCTGCTGCTTACAGCTATCTTGCTAAAAAGAGCTCAGCTCTGGTAGCTCCTGGCTCTGGCACTGCTTGTTGAGTCTGAGGCTCACCAACCTCTCCCTGGCACACAGTGCTTCTGTGTAACTTTGCAGGCTGTGTTTGACTTGTCTGAACTTGAACAGTCACCACTGATTGATTTGCTTCTAAAAATATCCACCTGCCATGGTTCGAAGTCCAGAGAGCTCTTGTTGATTTCAATGGAGACCTTCCTGCTGGTCATAGGCTAAGACAGACATCTGACAGCCAACTGCTGCTCTCTGGCTCTGCTCTCTGCCTCCTGCCCAGGGAGGGACCAGCAGACCCTCTGGTGCTGGGTAGTGCATGGCCTGGCACAGCCCTGCTCCACCACACCTGACAGCTCTTGGGTGCCCACAAATACAGCAAAGGGCAGGATTAATACAACCCTGCAGGTGCCTTCCCTTCCTGCATCCCCATTTATAGGCTCCCCCTGCAGCTATTGGCAATAAATGGGGTGAGCTGCAGCTCCTGGAAGCCCAAGAGGTGCTGTAGGTGTCCCTCCAGCTCTGGGAGAGCTCCAAGAGTCTGGTGTGCAACTGCTGCAGAAGAAGGGATGGCAGCATCCCTGGGAGAAAGCTGTGGGCATGCTAGTGATGTCTGCAAGTGCCTCCCTGTGCCTGGGGGAACCTGCCCCTGATTCAAAAGCATGGTAAGTGTAACCACTGAGTCTGGAAGAAGCTCAGCAGGGCTGTGTAGGAGCTGACTAGAGCTCTTCCAAGTCTTTCTAGAACCACCAGATGGTAAAAAGGGGATGACCTCTTCCACGCTGCTGCATGCAGTAACTCAGTGGCTCTGGTGGTCTGGTCAGCAGGGCCAGGCTACATGTGGTTGGCCAAAGAGAGTCAAACCTCTGCTTCAACTGTTACCCAACTTCTGTGGGGGGCTGTCTGTGAACCCAGATGCTTTAAGGCTGTGCAGCTGATGAGAGTGGCAGTTACTTAGGGTGTGACTGGTTGCAGGCTGAGGAAGAGTTTTCTATGAAATGGGCCTCAAGGTTTGCAAAGGACTGCAGAGATGGAGGAGGGTCCTTTGCAGAGGAAGCCCTGAGCAGGAAATGCATCTAGTGAACCATAGCAGTACATGCAGATGTGAATTAGGATTTGAAGATGATCAATTAAGTTCAATGTCAGTGACAATATGGTAAATATTTGCAGCCTGGGAGGCTGACACGAGTCCCAGCTGCTGCTGCTGGAGCAGTAGAGCCTCCATTGCTGATGTTTGCTCAGCATCTTCTGCAGCTGCTGTGATTCATGGGGTTGGTGGCAGACAGGACACAATCCACAAACCCAGAGAGGAAGAACCTTGCACAGTGGAGCACAGACTTGTCTCTAGTTTGTGTTGATTGGAGGGAGATATGGCTGAGGATGGTCTACTGTTGCCTCTGGAGAGATTGCACTGGAGGAAAACTGAGAGAGCCTTCAGCTCTGGGAGCTCAGTGCTTCTGAATTGTTGGCTTGTATCAGAGATAAATATCTGCCCCCACTTCTGACCTCAGCAGCCATCCCTGCACTGGGGGAAGGTGCCAACCTCAGATACAGATGTGAGACTCTCCAGACACACGGTGGCCATTGGCAAAGTGGATGCCTCTTAGCCTTACTTAAGCTTAGAGATGGAAACCAAGGACCTCACTGTTCAGCAGGGAGAACACAGCCGAAGCTGCCATGTGCCCCCTCGCTGCACATGCTGCTCTTACCACCGTGGGCTCGAGGTGGAAGCTGGGGGTGCAGGGCTGGCTGTTCTCAGGGTTGTAATCTGGCATCTTGTCTTGTGGGCTGTACCAAGCTGGGTCTTGTTTTCCTGGACTGTAAGCACCCCTGGACCCCCTGGTCTTCAGTGGAAGCAGTGCTGAAAGAGCTTCCATGAAGCTAAAGACCAGCCTCAAAACTCCTCCCCAGGAGCTGAGCAGTGGTGTGGTGTTGATGTAAGTCCACTGGAGTTTGGCTTGCAGCAGCTGGGTAGCTGGCACTTTCATAGGGCACTTCTCTCTTTATTCTGCCTTGCACAATATTCCTGAAGTTTTTTCCTCTGATTGCTTTTTCCCAACAAGCCTCAGTCTTCATCTCTGTCCTATTAGCGCTGCTTCCTGTTGTTCTTTGTGATCTCCCCTGTTCCATCTTTCTTCTCTTCTCTTTTCTCTGATTTCCTCTCTTTCATTTCAGCCCTTTTTTGTTCAGCCTGGCTCAGCCCATCCTCCCAAAGGGGAAGTGTATCTGTTTCATTCCCCTGTCTCCGTTTCCCTCCCAGCCCCACAGCTGTTCCTTCTCTTTCCCGTTCCTACAGGCCCCTCTCCTGCTCACAGCACCAGTCACTGCCTTCTCTTTTTCCTCTCCATGTCCAACCCCCTTCCTCCAGTACTGGAGGTCAACAACGGTGAAAACAACGTGAACCAGGAGGGAGATGTTGCAGCCAAGAGTGACTGTGGGAGGTGGCCAGTATTGTCTCAGCAGCATCAGTGTGGGCTGCTTTCATCTGGCCAGAGTGGCTGCAGCACCAGCATTGACATCCTGGGTTTGGTGGTTGGTGCCACACAATCTGTCATTGCACCCCAGACATCTGAGCCTTTCCCTCTGCCCCAGCCTGAATGGCAGCAGGGATGTGGTGGGCTGGGAGAATCTGCTGCATTTCAAACTTCCTTTTCTCCTGCCTTGTGCTGCACTTTACCAGCGAAGCACCAGGCACTGGGGCTGCAGATCTCTCTGCTTGGGCTCATGGCAAAGTGTGTTCTGGTTGTGCACAGCTGGAAGCAGTCCTGGAGCTACGATCTCAGCTGGGACAGAACAGACCTGCGCAGGCTGGCTCGTGTGACAGAGGATCCCTTCTGCCTCTCTTTAGTTCTGCCGCTGCTCTGCCCTGCTGAGTGGCACAAGCTGGGGGAACAGATGAAGAGGCAGCATGGCTGGGTGTGGGGACTGCATCACAGCTCGGCCTGCAGCGTCAAGGAGTGAAGAGGGAGCTGGGTGGCACTGCGAGTATCTGCTGTAGAAACCATCTGAGCCCTGCCTCGGGCATCTTTCTACAGGTGTAAGGGATGATCACATCTGGAAGGAGAACCTGCACAGCTGATCTGCCAGAGAGCAAACCAGCCCCCGGTGGAGCTCACGGGCACAGTGTGTGCAGCCCTGGCCGCAGGCTGAGGCCCCAGAGCTGCTGCTAGGCTTTGCTCCCCAGATGCCATCCCATCTCCTACCCTTCCCCTCGCCTTTCCCCACAATCCCTGCCTTGGGAAAGCCGAAGTCTCACAACCCTCCTTGCACAGAGCAGTGCTGAGCTGCCCTGTTCCTGCCATCGTTGTTCTCTGCTGGAAGCAGCCAAAAGGACGATGCAATCCTTCTGTAACCCATCCCTGGACCCCAGCCACCCTTGTGTGTAGCAGGGCATGCACAACAGCCAAGGCTGGCAATGTGCTGTGTGACAGCGGTGACAAAATGCCCCCTCTGAACTGAGGCTCCTATCTCCTGCTTTCGTAGGGATACTCAATGGTGACAGGACACATCCACTGTGTTGGACAACATGGAAAGAACTCCCAGAGCAAAGGGAGGCTGGGCAGAGAGGAAACCACACAAGAGGTGCCCTGGGTGGGTCTGGCCTCGGTGGGGGTAGCCGAAGAGCTTCTCAAAGGGCATTGCTGGGCAAAGGTTGTTAAAGTGAGGTCCAAGTGTCAGGCAGTGACCTGCTCTCACAGGCTCCCACTCTCCAAACCTGGCTCAGAGCAGCAATCTGCTCCCTCTGCATGTGGCAGACACCACAGGTGATGCCTTTGAAGTGACTATCAGCATTTTTAGGGGCGAGTCCCTACGGAAGGGAGATGGAACAAAACTCAAGTCCGCTATTAGCTGACATTACCCCTGGCTAATGGTGGTGATTGAAAGAAAGGGAAAAGCTGAGTTACACCAGCAGCCTGTCCAGTTCTGAATGTATCATAATGACCCTCTGGAAAGCTCTTTAAAAGTGGCCACTCTGCTTATAGCATTTAATTGGCTTCGTTTCTGGTAAATCATCTGTTGCAGGCTGTTGAACATTCTAAAGCATTTCTTGCTAATGGCTTTTCACAATGTGCTTTAAGGGGTGGTGTCATTAATGAAGGTAACTGTGCTGAATGGTGATTTGATAAAGATGAAAGAGGTATTTATGAATTACACTTCCCTTTCAGCTGGTGCTAGGAATTCTCCCTCCTTCAGAACATACTGAATTTAATCTTGATTTCTTCTTGTTACAACTGGGCTATTATATTCTGATTCTCGAGAGAGAATATTAGTAGGGTCTGGCCGGTTGTGAAGTCCCCTGTGGTGGTGAAAGCCAATTCCTATCAGCACAGCCCAGTTCTTCCCAGCACAGCCCAGCTCTTCTCAGCATAGCAGAGAGGTTTCCTTGCTGTGAGAGAAAACAAGCCTGGATGAGGAATCCCATAGAGCACCAGTGGAAAAGTGGAGAGGCAGTTTGGGACTGTAGTAGTTGTTTTTTTAAAGATGATTAATGGATCTTAATATTGATGGACACATGAAAAGAAAATAATTTGTCCAAGTTGGATGGGCAGTTTTTCTTAATGGGCTGCTCTCCATTACGTTGTCATTGCAATGAGTGAAGCACTTTGTTGTGTATAAATTGAGACCTGCATTTCAGTGCTGAGCTGTGTGGGGTTGGCTCCAGTGAAACAGGAAATGTGGAATGTCTACAGGCTGGTATCCGCCACAAAAATGGCTCTGCAAACACTTGTGGCACACAGTAATGGGAAGCACTGTGAGTTACGCTGGGGCTGCAGCATAACATTACCATAGGGCTAAACAAGGGCAATTGTGAGGAGGAATGTGAGCAGAAAAAAGGCAAAACATCTTCTGTGCTGAGAGAGCTTTGCTTGGTTGGGGCTTGGTCCATGCAGGGACTGACGTCTTTAGCACAGGAGACAGGTATTAATCACAGGAAGGAATCTGTCAGCACAACTAGCAGAAAGCTACTTCTCTGGAGAAGAAAGAAAGAAAAACTTTCTTTTTTTGGTCTGAACTTCTGGTTAAAGATGTGCAGAACCAGCAAGGACCAAAAGGCAGCGTGAAGCTAGAGAGGACTGAGGGACAAGGGGTGTGCCCCTGCTCTTCTCATTGCCTGCTGTGTGATGTTGTGAGGCTCCTTCTCTCGTTTCGTTACCTTCCACCCTCTGTGTATTTTCTGTTAGCTCTTCTCAAGAGCAGAAAGTTCCTCATACCTTGTGTTAGTGCTGCCTGTAACTTCCCCAAGACTAACAGCTGCTCTGCCACCCTGCTTGTCCTCTCCACTCGTTCTTTGCCAGGCTGCACATCCTGGTGAGCAGGTGGCTGAGGCATTTCAAAGGCAGCATGGCCAGCAGATGGGGAGAAGTGATGCTGCCACTTCACTCTGCTCTGCCGAGGCCTCACCTGCAGTGCTGGATTGGATGACCTTTGGAGGTCCCTTCCAACCCAAACCATTCCATGATTCTACAGTGTGTAAAGCAGTAACATGGGTCTGCCTCTGCTCTGCAGGATAAATCCAGGCTAACTTCAGTGGAAGGGAGCAGGGAGGAAATGGTGTTTGCTAGAGAGGAACTGAGGCATTCTGTAGGGGACACAGACAGGACTTACAATGAAGTTTGTAATTCAAGCCAGGAGAAAGGTGTGAGCCCTTGGCTGCCACACAGGCTCCCTGGGCTGCTTTCCTCACAGAATGGGCTATAAACAATCATCATTGGTATTGTAAGGAAGCTGTGGGCTCCTAAGCAGCTCTGACTGGAACCTTAACTTGTCAGTTACTGAGCCATCTGTTTTCCTAATAATTGCAATGATGGATTGGGTGCAAAGGAAGGAATATAGTACTATTTTTTTCCCTGTCTAGATTCATGAGCTGATTGGAGCAGAGCCTACCTGTGGCTGTTCAGGAGTAAGCAGTTTTGTGTGTGCCATTTAGCAATGTTAGACCCTAGCCCCTAGCCACTCTGCAGACACCACCAATATGTTACTAACCTCCCATGGGACACATCTGATTACTGAGGGAAGGTTCTTAGCAGTGAAAATGCAGTTTCATCCCACTCAAAGTGCCCCTTGCCAAAGTCAGCCCAGGATCCAGAAGCACTCACTCTCGGATGAGTGCTGCATCATTAATACCCTGCTAACTCGCTGAGAGTACAGAGCAGACACAGACTTCCTGAGGTTTCTGTTCCTCTCATGGCCAAGCATTGCTGCCCCCATTTTTTTTTAGCCCAGCTGCACGCTCTTGGACATGCAGGGCCCGGCAAGTCTAATTTCATACAATTCAGGGGACCCAAAAGTAAGGCACTGATGTAGGAGGGAGATGGATCAGCCCCACTGATGCCAGTGATCAGCACTGCAGTTGCTATCACACGGGTACTGAGAGCAGAGTGCTTTAATGACTTGGTTCTCAGGTGCCCAACTCAGTGCCCATGCTGTAGGAAGGGAGTGCAGCTACCCAGCATGGGGTGCTGAATGCTGACAGCTACCCCAAAATATGGCTATTGTCAAAGTGAGCTTATTGCCTCTTGCAGATCCAGTCTGAAGAGCACCTGATGTTGTACTGCTCTCCTCTGTCTCTTCCCGAAGGCCCACAGTCAGCACAGGATCTCTGCCTGGAACTTTGTGCTTCAGACCTCAGTTTTGTGAGCACTTCTGCAGCTGCATCAGGCCACACAGAGTCACAAGTCTCTGCTGGGAGGTGACAAGCACATAGCTCTGTGAATACTTCTCCTCTGCAAAGTCCAACAGGTGAGCAGAACCCACCCGTGGCCCAAGCGCCTTTGTTTGACTGAGCAGCAGCCTTGAGTAGGGAGGGAGTGTTCCTGCAGCTGCCACTGCTCTCAGGAGCAGCCATCACACACAGCCCCTCCTAAGCTCTTTCCCACAGCAGGAGCAGCTGTGTCCTGAGCTGCTGATTCTGCAGCATCCAGACAGGTTGTGGAGTAGGTGTGGAGGAGGGACTGAAGGTGTCCCTCTGATCTGGCATCACTGATAGGTGGTGCTGGCAAGTCTGGGATGGCCAGTCAGACCCCCTCCAAACTGGAGCGTTGGTGTCTCGCTCCCCTCAGCAACTCCAGCTGGAAAGGCTTTCCTGGACAGATGGAAATGTGGCCCCTGGGCTTGTTATTACCACTGCAGAAAAGCCACAGGCATCCAGGGTCTGGCTTGTCTGACCAGTTGCTGTGTGCTTCTGAGGATGCTCTGCTGCCTTTTCACTGCAAAGCAAAAGCAGTTTTGTGCCCAGCAGGCCATAGATTTCTCTCTTTGTGGGTCTCCTCCATGCCTTCCCCTGCAGCGGAGGAGCAAAAGGGTGGTGCAGGCTGTGGGGTTTAAGTGGACACCATCCCTTTAATGTGGAGTTGTGTTTTTCTTTCAAGGCCAAAAATAAATGCTAGTGAAGGAGTAAGCAGATGTGAAAAGAAGGCTTGGACACTTGGGAGACAAGCTTGCTTTGTGCTGCCCAGAGCAGAGAGCCTGCTCAGAAGGAGGCTACTCTTGTAGAAAAACACAGGCCTGTGACACTGCCAAGGTCAGTAGGTGCCCAGCAGAGCAGAAGGCATGAGAGGAGCACGTTTTTCTAGGTACATTAAGGGGGCAGGAGAGGAGAGGTTTCCTTTAGTCTGCCATTTTGCCTCTTTCTACAGGGTTTGATGTAGAAGTTCTGGGAAGTGAGGACTTTGCTGCTACTGTGCTGCAGCTGGGAAAGCAGGTGAAGCAAGGACACTTGTCATGGACAGGATCCCAGAGCAGTTCTCATGGGAACAGGGAAAACTGGTGGGGTTCAAATGCCACAGTCAAGACAGACAGGCTAAGTGACAACAAGGCCAGGCCTTTTGAGGGGCTGAGATGAGCACACTTTGTGTTGAGGGTAGGGCTCTCTAAGGTTCTCTTTGCTGCCTGCCTCGGCTGTGCCTCTGGGGCAGGGTGCCCTGCACTCTGGATGTGCTTTGCTTTCTTCAAGAGCTAGACAGGAATGGAAGGAAATAGCTTGGCATGGACATGTGGTTTTCAAGTGAGCAAGGTTAGACTCCTGCAGGGATCTCAGGGGGTTAGGAAACTTTGTACTTCACCTTACATACAGTGCAGTATCTTCTGAAATGTGATCTTCAAGCTCTTTATGTCTCAGCTGTCCATAAACCAAAAATGTTAATAAATACTGAGAAGTGTTATGGTGCTATGGAGTCTCACACACAGAAAGACAAGAGCAGTTCTTTCACTGTCTCTGAAGCACCAAGCTCTGAGTCATCTGGAGCCTCTGAAGGCACTGGTTAAGAAACAGCAGCCTTTAAATGCACCTCATTAGGGCTGAATCTCCAGCACTGTCTGCAGTCACACACCAACCACACTCATCTTGAAAAGGGCAAATGTTGAGAAATTAAGGAAACTAATTAGGGGAATCGACTGCACTGAAGAGCTGAGGAGTTGAATGTGATGGAAACTGGATTCCAAAACTAGCTGGAACATGCAGGAGGGCAAACCTTGAAGGGAAGAACACCAAAAGTGGTGGGATAAGGAACCAGCCCCAAACACACACATGGGGTGAGCTAGCTGGGAGCAGGAGAGGAATGGGCAGGAGGTCTGGGCAGCACAGGAGGGTTCAGTTCACAACCAGCCAGGGACTGAAATCATATGTCTGGGTGGGAACCACTGCAGGGAGTGACCACCTGCTTTGCTCTTTGCTGGAGCACATCAGCCCCACCACCAGAGCAGTTAATGCAGCAGGTCCTGAACAGCCATGGTGCCGCTGATGTGCTCAGTCCACCCACTCTGGCCCCACTTCAGATGTTCTGTCACCTTTGCCACAAGGGTGGCATCAGAGGAGAGTAATGGGGCAGCCTCATTCATCTAATTCTGGTTTGCTGAGGTCACGAAATGTAGAGGTAAAATGAGAAATGTCAGGAGCAAAGCTAGGAATTAGCCTTCAAAAAGGAAATCAGAGGGCAGAAGGTTTCAGCTAGAGAAAATACCAAAGAGAAGAAGAGAAGATGTGGTCATTACAGAGTGAGAAGACCACAGAGTAAAGACCCCTCTACATGTGGTCTAAAAATGAATTTGAAGCAGTTTGCTCCATTTTCAGCAGAGATGCTCACAGTGAAGAGCAAGGCAAGGATGGGATTCTTGTAGGAACATCTGTAAGGGAATGGAAATTATCCCATGCAAGACTGAAGGGAAAGCTTAAAGAATTGGGTGTGCTCAGATCAAGGTGCACTGGCAGGTTTCCATCCCAGGACTTGGAAAGAACTGGCACATTAAAGGAGCTCAGCTTAACCTCATAATTCTTGCTGATGACTGATTGGTTTCCTAGACAAATGAAATGCAGGTGAGTTACTCCATCCAGACTTGAGAATCTGATCATGCACCACATGGGAAATTCCTGGTGGAAGTTGAGAGGATGGGGATTAGTGTGGATGGCAAATGCAGAACTGCTAAAGCAAATGACAAGGAGCTCCATGGAAAGGAGAAATGCTGGACAGGGGCAGTTAATAAGTGGAACTCCCCAAGGGTCAGTCTTGAACCAGTCTTACTTAGCTGGTTAATGACTCTGGCACAGCTGGAGGAATGTGGTGGAGAAATGTGCTGAGGACACAGCCTTTGTTAACACAGGGGAGGATCAGAACATCAATCAGGAGGAATTGAATGAGAGAATTTGTCTGAGATAGAATAGACAAAGTTAACAGTCATGCAGTTAGAAGTTAATAAGTGGAAGATCACATTATTCACTTGAGGATGACAAAAGCAGGGTGGTGGGGGGAAAAAAACCAAACCCCAGATAGAGAATTAGTTGCTCTGAGGGCTAACTGTGAGCCACTGATCTGATATGGAAGGTACAGGTTCACTCATGTTCAGGGAGGATTAGCAGGTAGAGAGAAGGGCACTGGGGCTGATCAGAGGGTTTAGAACAAGAGGGGACTAGAAGAGCTGCATTTGTTTAGTTTCTCCAGACAAAGAGTAGAGGAGATAGGATTGTTTTCAGTAAATACATCTGATAGGTAAGGACCAGAGAAAAAAGAGAATTGTTTAAACTAAATTACGATGCTGGCACAAGAACAAATGATATTAAAGGCTGGAAATTTGGAAGTGCTGAATTGCCTGCCAAAAAGGGAGATATGAGGTAATTGACTCTAATAGGGGCAGACTGGAGCAGTAATGCAGAGCCTCATGTTCCTAGATAACTCTGGGCAGGGAGTCAGCCTTGGTGATGGTTACATGCAGGGAGCTGAAAGCAACAGCCTAGATCAACACCTCAGATGTGTTCCCAGCCATGGAGCAGTGCAGTAAGTGACTGAGCCCCACACTGCCCCTCCCCAGTACTGATCTTTTTTTGCAAAGACAGTTAGTGCCTCATGAAGCCTCCTTGGCCCTCCCCCAGGAGCTGGAAGCAGGCATTGTGCTCAGTCCCCAGCCCCTCCCTCTTCTGATATCCTCTCAGTCCAAGTGCCTGGCCAGGGGACAGTGCTGCACACCTGCAAAGGGACACCTGCAGTAGCGGGCACTGGGCCCTAACAAGCACAGTGGTGAAATTTGTAGACAGATTCATGCCCCCTGACCTTGGCACTCATCTGGGTGATCCCACAGGGAGGGCTGGGAGTGACAGCCAGTGTGTCCTCAGCCAGGGCCAGGGGCTCCCAGATCTGCTCTGCTCGTGGCACAGGCTGAGAGCCTGGGGCTGGGGGCTCCATGCTGCTTGTGTGAGCATGAGAAAACGTAACTGGCTAGTCATCAGCTTTGGAAATGGCAGGAAGAAAGGAGGCTGATAGTGAAGCCTCTATTTCAACAGCTAAAGTGAGGTCCTTCCCTCCTCCTCCCTGTATGGGAACTGGCAAATTCAGCTCTTTAATGGTACAAGCTCATCTCAGCCCTGCCTATAAATAGATAAATGAGATTCCTCCTGTCCCAGTGAGTAATTCTGACATCCTCCTGGTGCCTCACAGAGAGCTGAGTCACAGGCACTCTGCACTCCAGTCCTTGCATTACTTACATGGTCTCAAAGGAAATTTTAACACATCCAATGAATCATCAGGGATTGGATCATGTTTAAAGTTATTCCATTGGCATTTCCCCTCTATTGTAGCAAGTCTGCCAACATCTAAGACTCCAGCTAATCTGGACTCAAAATGCATTGAGGAAATAGCATGTTGACATATACAGCTACTAATAAAAAGAGTAAAAAAGGTCCTTTTAAATCTCCACCAGTAAACAGGTGACCTTCGGTGGAGTCCTTCAGTGCTTTGGACCCACTGATTTTGTCAGACTGCTGCCCTGGTTTGTAGCTGCTTATTTAAAGGGACTCAAAGTTTGAAATGTTTTAATATTCAGTGGTTAGGCCTCTAATTTAATCTGCTGCAGGTTTCCTGCCAAAACATTATTTGCACGTCACTGAAGCCTGCAGCCCCATGCTCATTCTCTCACAGACACACATTCCTGCTCCTGCCCATGATAAATACAAAATGCCTCCAGAGAGAGAACCAGAGCAGTGCTGAGTACAGAACGGAGGGCACTAACAGGCTGCTGCACAGGGTGCTGAGCCCCAGCCTGAAGCAGTGACTCCTGACAGGGCACTGTCACTTGTTACCTTGCCTCCTCCCAGCTGGTACAGTGTGAGCTGATCAGGTTAGAAGCACTTCAGACCAGAGCAGGTCTTTCTCTCTCTCTTCCTCGGAAAACATCTGGAAGAGAGGAAAATTCTCCAGCAGAATTTGGGAGCTGTGAGACAAATACAAAACTGTTTCTCTGTTGTTTCCTGGTTTGCCTTTTGTGTGTCAGAACTGACTGGGCCATTTCACTCCTGATTACCAGACTCTGTTTCAATGAGTGAGAAATGCCAACCAACATTTGGTGGGTTGCTGCTGGGGTTTAGTGTTTTCAGACCTCAAATCTGTGTCTTATTTAAATAGCCTTTTTCTAGTACCTTTTCGTCAACCAAGCTTCCACCTGTGCACAGATTGTTAGCAAGTGTTTGTTCAACACATTCCAGCATGAGCTGCACTTGCTCCAAGGGACACTGCTGTCTTCTGCAGCGAGGCTCACTGCTGATTTCTCAGCCCAGCACAGCCTTGATGCCAGTTTTCTACCAGCTGGTAACTATTCAGTAATAATGGGGTGGGGGGTGGGGGGGAAATCAGTTTTGGCTCTGCCAGCATAACTGGATGTAATTCAGCTGCCTGTTGACAAATGATGATTTGTTTAACACCATAACCTATAACATTTTTACAGCTGACAGGTTTGGTTTTTTTTTCATCCTCCTCTACAGCTGGCAAACACCTGAGCTATTCCCAGAAGTTCCTCACTTGTGTCCTTCTCAGGTTTTCTTGTAGCTATGCCTTGTACTGGTGCCTCTGCAGCAGCAGAGAGCCTTAATGGGGTAAGCAGGTGGTGCCAGCAGGATGCTAGGAGAGGGCAGGTTCTGGGCTGGCCTCCTTCCTGCAGTGGAACCCCCAGTGGACACTCATGCTGTGGAAATGCTGAAGGACAAGTGAGACCTGAGTAGCAGGCAGTGCTCTGTGAAGCCTTCATCAGCCCAGGCAGGGCAGCAGGGCTGGGGAGAGGATGTGCTCGCTCTTGGCACATAGGTGGTGTCTGTCTGAGCTTTGCTTCAGCTGCAGCTTTGACACTGCTGCTCTCTGCTGCAGGTTCGGTTAGAGCTACACACACTGGAAACAGGAGCTAAGAATTCAAGATACATGAGGTAGTTGAGCCATAACATTAAGGAGTGTAAAGCCTAACCAGCTAGTTCCTGCTTGGGCCTTTGAAATGTGCTTGGGCAGATGAGTGTCTTTAAGGAGAGGCAGACTCTGCAGGCCATGTCCTCAGCAGCTCAGAGCAGACCACTAATCATTAGTGTGCCTTGGTCCCTGGCTATTTTAATCCCTGATGGAATACACATGCAGTTCCCACTCCTAAAAATGGTATTTGACTCCAATGCACATGAGTTCCTTTGGCTTCCTTTCCCCAATTAAGAGCAAGCTGTAACTACTTGGAAGTCCATGTGGTGGAATCCATAGATTTGCTTTTCATTTGTCATGGAGGAAAAAAACTAAACAACCCAAAACTTAGTGCTACATAGAGCATAAGATCTCTGTTGCAAGCCATCAATACTAATATATTGTCACCAGTAGTGTGCTGTGGATGTGTAGGGGCTGCTGTGCCCAAAGGCTGGTGGCCAAAGCCTGGGCTGTGTAGGGGAGCACTGAAGATGCCATGGGCCCTACTCTATTATTAGTCCTTTTCTGTTCCGCTTTATTATGTAAGAGTAAAAATTCCTCTTGTATGTGCTGGCACTAATTAGGGGATGTCAGGCTCGTTGTGGGAGAAGTGAATGAATCACCTGAAGTGGATGAGCTCCCAGTGTATTCCTAAACTGCAGGCTGCTGAAGCCAGCAAGTCTGTCTTTAATTTTCCCTTTAAAGATGCTGAACAAAAGGCACTCAAGTTTTAGAAGTGCCTTAAGAATTGCTTTTAAGTGCCTTAAGAACTGCTCACCCAGAGAGTCAAGAGTGAATCCTTCTGCTTCCCAACAGCTCTCATGAGGCAGGTGAGCAGCCTGAGAAGTCTGGGGGGTATGCAGAAGAAACTTCATTGCTTATAAGGAAATGTCTCATGCCCATCTCTGTGGGTTACTGGGACAGGAATCTCTTCCCTGCACTGGTTTTATGCCATTTCTGTGGCTGCACCACATTAAACTCTTCTGGGCAGGAGCTGTGCCCTGAAAACAGCTGGTGATATTGCAGGGCAGTTCAGCAAGTGTCCCTGCAGTGAGAGACTCCCTGCAGCCAGGAACTGTTTCTGCTTGAAGATTTTTTTTTTTTTTCCATTTCCCTGTTAGGATCTCAGCCTGCCCCCTTTGCTCTATACTGCTTTGGGTCTGTTCTTTGTACCAATCTAGATGGCACCTGCCAAGGATGTGCCAAGTAGCAGGAATGGTTGCTCAAGCTTAGCCTGCCCATTGTTACCTACTTCTAAGGAAAAGAACTGTGGGAATGCTACTCCCAGGGTGTTTTACCTCAGTAGGATCTATTTTAATGTTCATGGTACTGAACGTAGACTACAGATGGCAGCTTCATGAAGTCTGGAGCAGAGCTGAACTGCAGCAGAAGCTGAAGGCATCATCTGAGCCTGAGTCTGTTAGAAGCCATTGCAGGACACCTTTATATTAGGTATTTCTGCATTTTTTCTAAGCCAGATTGGAGGTGCTAAATAGCACTGAGCTTTCAATATAAAAACAACACCACCAACCAACCAAACCTCAGGGGCTTAGCCTAGGCACTTAGAAATGGACTCACAGGTCTGCTGAGACTGTCCTGAAGTGCCAGAGAGGTCCTGGGCAGGGCTGGATCTCAACTGCAGGATATGCTCAAGGGATCCTGCATAATCCCCATGCTACATCCCAAGTGTCCCTCTGCTGCACCTACCCTTGCTCTGACAGGCAGTAAGGCAGTGGAGGGGCTGTGTGTGTGTGACCTGTGTGACTGGGAGAGCTGTTTTGGGAACAGAGGATAAAAATAGCCCCGAAGCACCGCGCTCCGCTCATGCCCCCACACGCAGCCACACACTGGAAGGGGTTCATCCACACAGGCCCTACAAGATGTGTACACAAGAACTTGCAGCGTGCCATAGGGTACAGGACACAAAGGTGTAAAGCACAGGAACAGCTCCTCAGGCATTTACACAGGCAGAGTTCCCAAGGCACATAAGAAAAAGATCCATTCATCAGGGCCCTGGCTCCAAGACGATTGTGGGAGGTGCTCCACGCGCATCCTCTGGAGAGGTTCAGGATTGTCCTTCCAACTTTAAAATCCATCAGTGGGTTTCTCTTCAGAGAGGCAGAGCTGAGACAGGAAGAAGCTGGGGAGGCGTATTCCAGCATTTCAGAGTAAAAGTGCATTTATTTTAACATGTAAATATTCTTGAGTAAGGTGGTGATACTAAAGGTAAAAATTGTAACATAGAAACTCATCCAAGGAAGTTACAAACCCTCCTTCCCGACTGGCCTGTTTACAGCACAAGGAATATTCCACTGCAGTAGGTCATTGCTCTGCAGCCGGCTGGCAGCTGAGGTCCAGTTGGCTTGGTAGATACCAGAGTCAGAACAGGTTAATTCCATCCACACATCTGGCAAGGAACCATTCAAGCCCTTCCATCTTGGTTCAGTCTCAGGTGTAGACATGAGAGTTGCTAGATGGAGAAATCCTCACAGAGAGGAGCAGGGAGTCTGGGGCTCCCTGTGATGGGCCAGTGTCAGAAAGCAAAAGTGTCAGAGCAGGACATCCTGAAACAAGCAGTTCTGAAGCGGCACATTCCTAGGATCAGCCTGCAGGGAAGGACAGTCCTGTGGGGCCTTGAGTGCCCAAGTTCATTTGTTCCCAACTGTCTGAATAGTGCCCATCCTTAGGTGCCTTCCTTGTGCCCATTGTCTGTCTTAACTGGTGACACAGTCCCCGGGACAGGGATTGCCTTTTAGGGCTGCCTCACCCAGCCACACGTGGTCGGCAGCAGCAGGATGACTCGGTGTGAACAGGCTCGTCCCACAGCAGCTGGTGGAGCTCCTGCCTCATACCATACCTTAACTGGAGCAGCCTCCGTGTGCCAGGCGCCTTACAGAGCTAACCCAGGCCTGGGTCTGGCTCAGGGGCTCCATGCTCCTCTCCTTCATAGAGAATCTGCCTTTAAGAAAAGCAGTGGAAATGTTCCTGAGAGTAACAAATGAGAAATGAGTCAATCTCACTGCAGAGCCCAACTGAAAATGGGGGAGGGATGTTAAAACAGGGAAGTGTAAAGCAGAGCTGTGCAGGTGCTCTGAAAAAGCAGCACGTGTTTGTAATTTATTGGTGCTGGGAAGTAAAGCAGAATTAACTGATAAACATATCAATTAATTGATAAACACCATCAAAGCCTTTCCAGAAAAGTGAGGAGTTAATCAACGAGGCAGAGGGCTGCTGCTCCTGCCGGGCCAGGCCAGTCTGACTGTTCACACACCTAGGCAGAGTTATTAAAGGATTAAAGCTTTGAACACTGTTGCAGAGTTCAATGAAAATAAAACAACTTGAACGCAACATTCAGAAGCTCTCAGAAAGGCAAAACAAGCATCAGAATGCACAAGGTAGTGAAGAACTGCTTCTGTTTAACAAATTGCTGCTTTGTGTGCAACTGCTGCATCCTGGGCTAAGCTGAAAAATGAGAGCAGAAATAAAGGTCAGAGACAAGGGCTGTGGATAAGCAGAACCTTAGAGCAGTTGGCTGAAGCAGGAGTAAAGCAGGGAATTGGGAGGCTGGAAGACGGGCTGGGTTGGGTAAGGGTTTTTCTCTGGGGTTGGACTGTCTCTCTCGTTGCATTTCCCTCTGATGGGAGGAAAGACACAACAGGGAGGGAAAGAGCTTGGTTTGTCTGTCTGCCCCACTCTGTATTCCAGTTCTTGTGCCTTGAGCTTCACACCAAATCCATGCTCTGTACCACAACTCCTATCTTTCCAGCTCCACTCCTCCTGAAACACTTTCCCTAGCCTGAAGCACTGCCCTGACCTGCGGGCAGCCTGCCCCAAGCACCAGCGCTCTCCTCCCAGGCTGCAGGCCACAGTTGACCATTGCAAGAACAATAAGGATTTTTAGGGGCATTATGACTGGGTTAGTAAAACACAGCTGCCCCTGAAAGTCCCTCATTTTTCTTGCTGCCACTCAGTCCGTCCCTGGGAAGGCAGAGGTCTGCCAGGCTCCTTTCACCCCAGCATGGCTGTGCTGTCTCATGCAGGCATAGAGGGCTCTGCTGCTGTGCCCAGCCCTGCTGCGTGGCCGTGACATAGCCGACAAGGTGTGGAGCTGGTCTCTCATCCCTGCTAAGCAAACGCTGTCAGTGAGCCTAACGCCTGCTGGTTCACTGTCACGGGCAGAAATGCCATGAAACAGAGCCTGGCACAGCTACCTGCAGGCAGCCTCCAAGCACCCCAGACCCCTGGGGCAGCTGCACTAATGCCCTGTCCTGCAAACTCCCATGGTGCTGGCAGCCAGCTGAGTCCAGGAGAGCAGGGACTCTGGGGCTGAGCAGCTTCTGTACATCTTGCCCCTGTACATCAGAATGGTTGGGCTCAATGATCTCAAAGGTCTTCCCCAACCAAAATGATTCTTCCCTTCTCTGAACCTTCGATACCCAGGGCCTGGCTACAGCTCCCAGTGGGAGTGGGTCACACCCATCTACCTACTGAACAAGCAGTTGCTTTGAATTTATTAGGAAAGCTGGGATTGTAATTAGGAAATGACTACTGATTTCTCAACAACTTTCGGTTTAAGTAATAGCTGGAAAAGATTTGTAAGTTCCCTACTGAAATGGTGCCAAATAGTTGGCTAGGAATTTTCAACCCCCATTCACAAGTCCTGGAAAACCCAGCCCAGCATGTCCTTAGGGCAAGGAGTAACATATTCCTGTTCAACTGATCACTAGTTTGACTTTGGATGGAGCGGACTCAAGAGAAACCACAGACAGAGTCCCACAGTTCTGCTGTTGTTTCCCAATGAACTCTGTCTATAGGGTGCTGGGGTGGTGCTTGGAAGTGTCCCTGCAAGGTGTTGCCCTTGAGTGGGATTTTGTGTCATGCTCAAGGGCTTCCACAGCGTTGTGTCAGAGCATGGAACTCCTGAAGACTCTCAGGACTTTTCTTCTTCTGGACTCCCTCCCTGCTCCAGTTATAGGCTGGGAAGAACTCAAGGGGGTTGAGCATCTCTGAGAACCCAGAGGCAAGATGAGAGCGGCAGCACAGTGACATCCCAGCGCACTGCTCCCACACTCCCCACCCAGGCCCAAGCACGTGCTGGCCTCAACCCGAGGTGTTAGCATTCAGCTCCAAAGGAGAGGCTGAGCTGCCCCACTCAGCTGCAGTGAGCAGCAGCTTGTTTGGAGTTCTGCAGTTCAAACAAGCCATCTCCAGGGACACGGCAGGCTGGTGTGGCTGCCCTGCATGCAATGGAAATGCCAGGGCTTGGGACAGTCACAAAGATCACATCCAGTTGCCACATGAGACCAATCTCCTCACACCTGCTAACAGGACACTCTGCAATGGCAGGGAACCTGGCATCCAACTCCCCTGAGACCCTCTTGCTGCTGTAGAAAACCACACCTCTGTTTCATTAAGAACAGTGACCCCAATGAAAGCAGAGGCTATGCCCGGATTTGGTAACAAAACATGAGCCACAATTCTGCTCCAAACAGTATCTGCATCATTGAAAAAAATCACAGCAGCAGTAGAATAGTAATAAAAAAAAGCAGCAGCCCTCTCAATGCTAATGACGTTGGTGTCCTAAATGAAGCATAAAAGCCAGAGCCTGCAAGAAGCTCAAGCATGAGTCAGAGCAGCAGCAGTCCCACACTGAAAGCAGCACTCAGGGCTGCTTCATTCATTTAAGGAATCAATTCCTTTGTAATGAGCATCAAGTAGTTTTTAGGACTAAAATTAACATGAGATGAATGATGTTACTGTTTGCAGAAGATCTTTTTTCCCCTTGGATTGACAATAAACAACTCTTTGTAGCTGGAAGGAGCCCCAGGTAAGGACAAGGTAGGTCCCTGCAGCACTAGGATGAGCTCCTGCCCCAAGGAGACTGCCACTTCCCAACAGCCAGTACTGCACTGCAGACAAGACAGAGCACGCCCAGGGCACAGTAAAGCAGGTACCAGAGTCATGTCAGAGTCCAGCCTGGGTGGGCTACCTCACCCCTGGTTTTAACTTACAGGTACAGATTCCAGCAAGCACAGCTTTGTGCTGCTGCAGGGAACCCTTGCTGGAGGCAAAACCAGCACAGACCGTGTACTACGAGAGCGGGATACTGCTCAGGCTGCTCTCTGCCCCCTGCCACCCAGTGCCGCTTCTAGATAAAGCAGAATCAGATTTGAATGAGCAGAGCAGAGATCTCTGTGTGACACTGATGCCAGCAGGCTGATGTGGGACTGAAGGCTTCTTGGTTTGATTGGAAGCCGAGAAAACAGAACCCACGGAAGGCAGCAAAGGGCTACGGTTGCTGGAATTCCTGCGGCTTTAGTCATCCAGGGGGGTTGTTACAAAAGGGACAAAGAGCTGCTTCCCTGCATTTTTTTAAAGTGTGGATTTTGTCTTGACAGTTTTCCTTTCAGACACAAAAAACAAAAACAAATTGTCCCCCATACCAGAGCCTCAGCTGGGTTGGCCTGGTATTGCCACGGAGAGGCTCTGGCCTCAACACAGCTCCTGAGCCTGCTCTGAGACACAGCAGCAAGACGACTGATCCCAACCAGGCCCTGAAACGAAGGAGCTACTTAAGTGAAATGCTGGCAAAGTAAACTTCCAGGAACCACTTACTTGTGGGGTTTGCTTTCTGAAACTTGGCTTGTCTCAGGTTTGTCTCTCAAAACCAAGATCAGGCTGATCATCACCTCCAAGGCTCCCAGGCAAATAGTACCTGTGCATCACAGAGGAGCTAATGCATGACTGATCCACCCCAGCCATGCTCCCATCTGTGGCTAGTGCTGGGGAAATGCCCTCAGCCCTGAACGGGTCCTGCTTCTCAGCAGTGTCCTTTGTGCAGGCCCGAGAAGTGCTGATGTCAGCTGGGTTCATCAGGCTCCTTCATCCACAAGAACATAAAAATACACATCAGGAAAACTCAGGAAAGCTTTCACTTTACCAAGGAGCTGACAACAAAGGCCTCGAAGCCCTCGGTTGTAAGGACAGGCTGAGTTGGGGGTGTTCATCCTGGAGAAGAGAAGGCTGCAGGGAGACCTTCTGGTGGCCTTTCCTCACTTAAAGAGACTGATCAGAAAGCCGGGGACAGCTTAATTTTTAGCAGGGCCTGTTATGACAGGACAAGAGGTGAAGGGTTTAAACTAAAAGAGGGAGATTCAGACTAGAGAAGGAAGAAATGAGCGTGGTGAGACACTGGTGCAGGCTGCCCAAAATGGTGGGAGAAGTCCCATCCCTGAAGACATTCCAGGTCAGGTTGGAAAGGGTTCTGAGCCACCTGCTTTAGCTTAAGATGTCCCTGCTCACTGCAGGGGGTTGGACTAGATGAGCTTTAAAGCTCACTTCAACACAACCCAATCTGTGATTCTGTAACACCGTCTCTATCTCCAGAACTCTGAGCTTCCTGTCCTCAAGACCCAGCGCACAGGAGGGCATCCTGCACTGGGACCAAAAGGCGACAGAACAGTGAGACACTGCTGGGCTGGCAAGGGGCGAGTTTGGCCACACGAGTTTTCCGTTCCCACTTGTTCGCAATCCTCAGCTGGGAGCATCACTCCTCTCTGCCACCCCCAACATCAGCAGAGGAGCTGGAAAGGCAGAGTTATTTTTAGGAGTTGGTACATTTAGGCCCTGTTAATCTTGACTGGGTCCTTTCGAAATGGCAGGGTTGGATAATCAAACACATTACGCAGACTTTCCGTGGAGGCCACTTTGCAAAGCAGCCTCCCACCGCTCCGATCTGTAGGAGCCAGCAACTGGGAGGGTAACGTTTGATGCTGCACTGACTTGCCTCGTGGTGACCTCACTAGCATTTATATGTGGAGGCCTTGAAGCACAGGGAAATCAAAGCAGTTAACTGCCTTTAAGTATATAAAATAAAGCAATTAGTCATCAAAGCGTCTTCTAGGAGCTGCCACATTACACCCACCTTGAATGGCATGGGACCATTGCCTGGCTCAGGTTGGTGAGGAAGAGGATGGCACTGCTGCCTGGTGTGACTAACATATTAAACTGGTTGGCATCATTAAACTGGGACAGGAAAGGAGAAGAGCACCAGGGGAAGAGCTCTGGCTGAAGAGGTGGCACGACTGCTGGAAAATTAACCAGGGCACAGTCACCCAGCCCAGTGTGGCCACAGCTGTTCTGTTAAAGTCTCTCAGTCACCAACAGAAGAGGGCCACATCCCAAGAGCGTACTGATAGCAGTCCCTTGCCTGGTTGGACGAATCCCAAGCCAAAGTTCTGCCCAGGACCACACTCAGTACCCAGCCATCAACTGCTGAGTTCAATAGTGCAGCTGTAACCCAAGGGTATGGCAGCCAGCACAAGCCCAGCAGTGCTTGAGAAAGCCAAGCAGGCTGGCAGGTGTGTGGAGAGCAAGCAGCAGCAGAGAGATGTCTGCTGTGACCCAAAGTGTGAGACTACAGAGCTGTGCCTGACCACAGACCATCAGCCTGCCAGCGCTACCTCCAGTTCTGAAGTTACCTAAACTTTGGCTAGCAAGTTAAGAGAGAAGCTGCCAGCCAGAGACTGCCCACCTCGGGCTTTATTGGAACAGAATCTGGGCTGTCTGGCATCAAGGGAAACAAAGAGTTGCAGGAGAACAGCAGGAAATTGCCAAACAAAAGAGAATTCAAAATCCTGTCACTTAGAGTGATGCTCTGGTTTTATTTAAAAGGTAAGTGGCCACACCCTGCTCCTTGCCTGGCTCTGCTAACCAGACTTGCTTTTCCACAGCTAGTCAAATACAACCAGTCCTGGGTGCCTAACTCACTCTTTTAAGCTCATTTCCCAACTCCAGCCAAAAATCACTTTCTGATTCATCATTTTCTCAGGCACAGCAGCATTTAGAGAACGCCTGCAGGCTGGTACTGTGCTACACAAAGTAGATCGGAACAAGTTTAATGACTCCATGGACCAGGGATGTGATTAATCACATGCTAAAAGTTAAGCACTTCCTTAAGCATGTCACTGACCTGGAGCTTTAAGTGGATCTGTCAAGGATTCTGATGCTCCCCACTTTCCAGTTCTTTGAGGCTCAGTAAGTGGAAAGGTAGAAGAATACTCCAGTGGTTGTACCCTCCAAAGAAGTCACCCAAAGTCTGGCTTCGCCATTCTGGGTTTTTTTTAAAGCTTACCATTTCTGCACTTCTCCACACCAGTGCTGATCTGGGCTGTTACAACAGCATGGATGTTATCAGAATACATTAGCATTACACCAGAAGCTAATTATTATCATTCACAGGCTTTGAAGAATCTTAGGTTTTGGTTTTACTTTGCCTGAATAAGGCTGCAGGTAAGAGCTGACGTTCAGCTCACACACACGTTTTGAGGATTAGTTCCCTTCTGTCTGAGCAGTATACAAAGCCCTAAAAAAAAAAAAAACAGTTAGAAGCATATCATTAAAGAGACTGCCCCTGTGAGCAGTGCACTCCTCAGGTGGGAGAAGTCAAGCATAAAATGTGCCCCAGCTATGGGTGCTCACGGAAATCCACATTGCATCAACCGCGGCGCTTACCATCCTGGGCAGACTGTTCTGTGCTTTTCCACCTTTCCACCAAAGCTCCCCGCTCACAATAATTTCAGGAAGGTCAAATGGTGTCCGTTCCCCAGGGAGGAACAAGCAGAGGAGACTGGGAGCTGAAAGCTCCATGTCCTTTTTTTTTTTAAAGACACAAGTGCCTCTTTCACGACTAAGGAAATCCCTGCTTGAGGAGGTGGATGGACAAGAGCTGCTTCGAGGCAGGAGCATGACCTGTGCCTGCTGCCAGCCGGGGCATGGCAGAGTCAGGGAACACCCTGCCCAAGCTCACCCAGTTGAATCTCTTCACAGACAAGCCTAAGGACTTCAATTAGAGACAATCCCGTGCAAATCAATTTTCCACAACACAGAGAGCACACAGGGTTCGATCACAAGAGGGGGCACGTGTCTGAGGAAGCTTCAGGAAGAGGAGATACAACTAATAAACATTTCTGCTGTTCCTCTTATCCCATCACATGCTGCTCAATGCCATCAGAAGTGCCTGGTATTGATATGGGGACACAGCAGAGAAAAACCCAGAGGCCCCAGAGCGACATCTGGCTGAGCCTGGATGCCCTCAGCCTTCTCACAGCACCTCCAGCTTTTCATCTGTTCCTCTCTGCACAGGATGTTTCTGGCTCCTTTTGGTATCAAATGCACTAAAATCTTTCACAGAAAGATGAATCCTGGTCTTGTTCCCACCCCTGCTACAGTTAGTGAGATTTTGGCTCATCAGGGCTGGACTCAGAATGCTTTCTGTGGGCCTATGCAGGTATTTTAACTTTGGCCCTACCAGACTACAAAGATTACAGACTGCAAGCAGCAGGCACCAGGACTGGCTGGCAAGAGGCTGAGTGTGAATCCAAGCTAGAGGCGGGGGAGATTTAGATTAGATGTTAGCAAGTTCTTCACCATAAGGGTGGTGAGACACTGGAACAGGCTGCCCAAAGAGGTGGTGGAAGCCTCATCCCTGAAAGTTTTTAAGGCCAGGTTGGATGGGGCTCTGGACAACCTGATCTAGTGGAAAGTGTTCCTGCTCATGGCAGGGGGGTTGGAACTAGATAGCTCTTCCAGCCCTGACAATTCTGTGCTTCTATGCCAACCAGTGCCTTTTCTACCCACTCCCTGCTGCTCTTCTTCATCTGACTTCAGGTCAGTCACCATAATCAATGTGCTCTGGTTTTGCTTTTGTTTTCAGTTCTTTTCCTTCCTGGCTGTCAGGTAATAGCTCAGCAGTGTTCCTCACACTCCAAGCCATGCCTGGAACAGTGAAGTTGTGGCCAAACACTACTTAGTTTTGCTACATCTTTAGCTGCTGTGGAAATCATTCTGGTGGGAAGTTATTTCTGGAAGCTGTTTTCACCTGCACTGAAGTGCTTCCTTCCAGGTGTGGATTTACTCAAGGGAGAAGGGACTGGAGAGGAAGAGCTCAGTCACCACATTGATCCCACTCATCTCCGGCATGCTGCACAGGCCACAGTCAGGAGAGGTACAGGTAGCCCTTACACAAACCCTCTGCTCTGTGAGACTCTGTCTGCACAAGTTGGATCTCTGAAGAACCACCACTTGTGTTTGTAGCCCATCAGGTCAGGGCTTCAGGGAGGCAAATCAGTGCCACCCACTGCAGGCAGCACTCCTGCCCACTTAGCTTACAGTACAGCTACTGCCCTTTACAGCAGCCTCAGCAGATGTTTTCAAGCACTTAAGCCAGTGCATGCTCCCTGCAAGCAACTGATCATGATGCAGCACTAATGTAGCACCAATAGGCAGTTATCAAGTGGCTCCACAGGCAAAATGCACTTCAAAGTTGGAAAAGGTTTGAAAGTGATGGAATTTCCAACCATTTATAATCACACACTGCTCTGCAATGACACCAGTGCTTGTGGCTGTTCGTCCCAAACCATTACCACTCACCAGAATTAGAGTAGGGGCCAAATCCTAAGCTGGTGCAGAGCAGGCGATCCCAAGTGGCTACAGGAGATGTTTTTTTAGCAGTGGGCACACCTGCTCTTCCTTTGGAGAGCTGCACATCCACTCTGTGATGCAGACAAGCCACACATCCAATTTGTATTTTAAGTTTAAACTCCTATCAGACATTTTGAAATTAAACTGTAGTTTGCGTTCTTTCTGAAAGCAATAATCTCTTAAAAAGTATAAAGACATCCAAAACTTTATGTAAGCAGCATTACATAACACCTTACACTGCCCCTAAGCCTTTTCCTTACTCTGGATTTATCATGTTTTCATTTGGGGCATATGAAACAATTTGCTGTATGGGTGCAGTTCCTCACATGGGGCTGGGCAGGGGAGGAGGGGGTAAAGAGTTCACTGCAATGGAAATTCCAAAGGGAGAAGCTTATTACTACCCTTGCAAAGATGTCTGCAAAGAAACAGACAAAAAAAAAAAAGCTTCACTGTGTCTCATTTCATAGCCACTGATACAGAAATTCACTGGAAGGAGGTTGGAGGTCGTGATGAAGGCTGAAGGCAGGCAGACCTGCACAGACAGCAGTGGTGTCAGCCACGTGTGTGACTCTGCTCCTTCAGGCTGTGATTTATTCCCCAAGGAAAGGCAAAGCTAGCTCAAATGTGCTCCATGCAACCCAAACTCTCCCAGTGAAGTGAGTGCACTGTGTGAATCCTGGAGCTAAATTTAGGCTGGGGCTTGGCATGAGGCAACTCTGATCTCTTGGGCTAACACTGCGAGAGGACTCCGTGAAGCTCTGCTCCTTGTTACCATCAGTTCTGCAGGGAGTGCTGGAAGCTCTTTGCTAACTCAGATGTAAGAGATTCAGCTTAAGTTTCTCAGCTGAGTTTCACTGTTCAGTGAAACTGTTTAAAAAAAAAACAACAAAAAAAACCCTTTTAAAAACGCAAACTCGAGCTGGGGTTTGGGTGCACACAGCAGTTCATGTGAAGCAGACAATACACTGAAAGCTACACCAGGCTCCGTGAGCTGCTGCTGAATAAGCCACAACACTCTGAGTATCTGATTCAGTTACCTCCCCAAATTACATTCTCTGTCTGGTGTTCTGGTCCAAGGTTAATTAAAAGGGACCAGCTCGTTGGTGATTAAATGCCTTTTCATTTCTCGCTCTGTACAACTGTTCTATTTGCATGGGAATGTTTTCCTCCTCCAAAAAGCTTTCCTTCAAAATTAACAGATGAGCTCACAATTATACACAACCTCTTTGTAGTCAAAGCAGATTTTGTAATTAAAAGAACCCCCAAAAAAACAACAAAACTTTTAAATGCAACTGAGACTGCAAGTCTACCTTTGTAGTATCCTTCAGGTGTAAAATACACCCAGAATGCCAGAACTGAGGAAACTTTTCTCTTTCATAGACCATCCAAATGGCATCTGCAGTTTGAAATCAGGCATATTTTAACTGAACTGCATTCAAGTTCTGCTTTATGAAACAAGCTCTCTTTTCACACAAGATTTTTCATGCATATTCTGGCTCCAAAGCTCCAAATCAGTTTGCCACAACTTGTTTCACTGGAATTAATCAAAGGACTAAAAAAAAAGAACCCAAAAAGCCAAGTGCCAAGGAGTCAAGTTCCTAGTCCCAGCATAAAGCGTCCTACCAAGCACCACAGCCTGGAGAGCCCCAGTTGTCAGAGGGAGCTGGTGTTTGAGACAAGAGACCATAATCAATCCCCCAATTCCTGGGGAAGTCTCAATATTTCTCTCCATAAATGCTTAATTTGTTTTCCAGCATTTGTAGGTGGTTGCTGGCTCCACCCGCTCAAGTATCGGCAACGGCTCCTAAAGAAAACTCCACGTTGGGGAAGTGTGAGCTTATTCCAGATGTGCCAGCACACAGCACTTCTGCCTAACCCAACCTGAGCTCCACTCCCTAACCAACCTGGGAGTTAAATAGCTCCTGGAATTTATTCCTGCAACTCCTGCACTTGCATGTTTCAATTGAACCCTATTGACAACATCCCTGCCAACCGAGGGAGCTGCTCCTAAAGAGGCTTTCTGCAAAACCAGAAACCCATGACTAATTTTAGCAGGCCTTTGGGCCTCTGGTAGGTTAGTTCCTACAGGCTGCTGATTGAATTAAATGTAAGTGCTTTAAATTGTGTTCCTTGCTATATTTTAAAAGTTATCAGGCAAAAAGATTTTGCTGAATTTAATAGTTTGAGGAAATTCCATGCTTAGAACAAAACAAAACAAAAAAACCCCCAACAAACAAACAAAAAACCCAAAACCCAACAACAACAAAAAAAGTGCATTTATAGATTCAAACCAGCTGCAAGAACTGGTTTGTCACTACTTCATTTCATCAAGATTTCAACAGGAAAAGCACAGGATAAGTCCCTGCCCTACCTGCAGCTGTACAGGACTGAGTCCTTCGCCAGACTGGACCATCCAGGGCAACATTTGCTCCTCAAAATAACCCCCAAAGCAGCTCACATCTCACATTCCTCCCTGCTCTGTCATCTGCACTGCAAGTGCCAGAGTACCATACTGGAACTGTCTGAGCAAGGCTCCAGAGCTGGTCAGATGGGACACTGTCATTCAAACAATAATAATAATGAATGACCACACGAGGAGGCGTGATCTAGGAGTCAAGGCTCCAGTCCTGGACCTGTAAGTGGTGTCACTAACAAACCTCTGTTGGGAAAATGCTGAAATCCTGCACGACGCCATGGAATGTGGGCACATCATCTGCCCACGTGGACATTCAGAACACCAGGAAGGACTTTCTGCCAGAGGAGAGGAAGAACAAAGGCCTGTTGCCTGCTGCCACAGAAGGGAAAAAAACAACAGCTGAACCCTCCTGAACAGACAGGCCACCGAGATCCAAATAAAATCCAAGAAGTCTACACAAAACTGAATCTACTGAGTGATATCTTTTGATTATCTACTGCCAGAGGAGTATGCCACGAATCTGTGGTCCGTCACTTAGGCGGGGAAGAGGAAGCATCATCCCTGGTTCCTGTCCTTCTGGCTGCAGCCATATAATCTCTTTTCCACACTATGCTGGCTCACACTAAAGTTTGGGCAGATGTGAAGGCTGGTGGTGGGATCTGAAAGACCCACTCTGCCCTCAGGAAGGATGACTTTCCCCACCCCAGTATCAGACACTCCCCTCTTTGGGATCCCAGCAGTTGTAATCCTCCTGTTAGTAACACCACAGCCCCTCAGCCCTGCTCACTTGCTCCCACAAAGCAACTGAACCCAAGCAGAAACCTCTCTACAACCCACAAAGGGTAGCAGGCACCGTGCCTTGCGCCTTGGCAAAGCCTCCCAGGTGCCACCAGTCTTTCTCCTGCTACAGAGAAGTCACCTGGATTTCAAGAAAGGGGCTGAAACCTCAGAGGGGTGTCCTCAGTTCAGGTCAGCACAAGCCACTCTGCAGCCCCTCCTAGGCTCTCCTACCTTCCTGTCTCCCCTCTGGGTCCTGAGGAAGGGAAGGGATGAAATCAGGAGCTGGAAGGATTTTCTCAAGCCAACCAGCCATGGAAGGGAAAAACACATTTTCTTCCACGTCTGGTTTGCCTCTGCATGCTTAAGAGCTGGCCTGCAGTGGGAGCTGGCACAGAGCACACCCCTGCTCGGGGTTTGCCATCTGCGGATGGGGCCAAGAGCAGAGGGGAGAGTGTCTGCAAGCTGGCTGCTTCACTCTTACAGAACTTAGCCTGCACTAAGAGTGCAAGCCCTGAGACAAGTGTGCCCAGGCTTCTGATAAAGGTGTGTCCTGAACAACAGGCACAGTCTAACTCTAACCTGGCCCTGATTACATCTATTTGTAACCCAGACACCGCGGACTTGCTGCACTCTCTGCCCTCCTGCAACCTAAAATACAGCCCTGGCTTGAAGGTCTCTATTTGCAAACACAGAGGAGCAGTAGTTCCTAAACTGCAGGCAAACATTTGACTTCATTCAGTGCAATTCAAAGAATATCCTGCACAAACCCCACCCTCCTGCCCAACAACTTGAGCCCTTAATGCCTAGATAGCCTAGATAGTTTTCTTTCAGGCCTTATCACAGATAAATTTTTTTTTTTTTTTTTGAAGGAGCAGAACCTGCCAAATATTTACCAACTCTTTCAGAAGGCTGCAAATGTCACTCCTACAGTGTAATAAACTTCCCCGGAAAGGCCCTGATAAATAGAGAGCCTTGCTGTACTGCCCAGAACTAGTTTAGTGTGGCCTGAGTATTGCCAAGTCTGACTGGGGAAGAAAGCATATTTGTACACACAGAAAGATTAGCAAGAGGAGCATAAAGTTTAGAAGTGAAAATAAAACAAAGCCCCATTATTAACCAGGGAGGGGGGGAAGCACGGAGTCTGCATCCCAGAGAGAGGACATTATGAAAACTTCAGAGCTAGCAACATTATGAAAACTTCAGAGCTCGCACTGTAANAAAATAAAATCAAATATTTTACTTTGTAATTCGACCCACAAAAAAAGTCATTTGGGGCATGAGGGAATGTTCCCTTCCAGCCCGAAGTTTAATTCAGAGAGAATGTTTCAAGTCAGCAGTGTAAACCAGATGCTGAGGAAGGCTGCGTGGCACGGCGCGTCCTGCGGGGCACAGGCAGGCGTTGGGAAGCGCCTGTCAGTGCAGTGTCTGCGGCTCCGCTCTAAATAACCACTGCTGGTCCGGATGAATGGAGGAAAAAATATATTCCTGGTACCAGCAAACCTATCAACAGAGCTCTAGCTGCTATAAACTACATCCACGCTAGCTTGAACAGATGAATGTTGCCGAAAAAAAGTGTCCTTTCACCTTGGCAAGTGCCTTTAAGAAAGAAAAAAAAAATACTTCTGAAAGTGCCTAGGGAGCTGGAAGCTCAAATGAATATGTTTAACAAGTCCCAGTGACCATGAAATGCTGAGCACTCACTCCCTGCAGAAGCTGGGCTTTGAATGAATCCTGAATGATGCACAAGCAAAAGACAGTAACTCAAATTATGCTTTACAGTGCTCCCAGATAGGTCTTGGGGCAGGGACACACACACACAAAACTTGCCAGTTACTTAAAGGCAGGAAGAAACCAATTACTGCTGGATAAAAAAATAAATTCCAGATTATGGTAAACCTGACAAAAGCTAAACCCAGCAGTTTACTCAGCTTTACAAAGCAAACCACAATTAAGAACATCTCTTATGAAAGGGAAAACTGCAGCTAGTCCAAGAGCCTCCACATCAACACCGACACCCTCAGCAAAAAACGTTGCTTGCCCGTGACACCTAAGAAGTTGTCCAAGGAGTTGGAATGAGCTTGCTAAAGAGGCACAGAAACCTCCTCCCTGTTCCCCCCTTTCACACCATCAGGTTTTAATGGTAATGACACGGCTCCGCGTGCTGGAAGTATTTTTACACCATGCTCATCTCCTTGTAGCGCTGGCTCGGTCCAGGGTGGATGATTAGAATCAGATTTCTGTGATTTCACTGCAGATTAATTTCCTTAAGAGCTGTGGATCTGCAGGGAGGGCTGCAAACAGCCCAGCACAACTGTCTCTAGCAGCGCTCTCCAAAAAGGGTAACTATTTCTGCCTTTACTCCTTACTTTCACATACTTTTCCTTTTCGCGGCCTCTAGACAAGAGTTCTCTGGAAGAAAATGGGCATATGGGGCAAAGAAACGTGCAACAAAATTTCCTTTACATTTTGGTTTCAATGCAAGCTCCCAGCCAGTATGTGGAATAGGTCAGGGAGATTATCAGTAGACCTGATGCAGAGTTCACAAAGAGAAGAGGCCGGAGGCAAAGCTGTCCACAGTGACTGTCCCCAAAGTTAGAGTCAGCCAAGGCACCGCACAAGAAACCATTCTGAGAGACGCAGGACGTGTGGCAGAGGAGCTCTTCACACACATTTTGGGCTGCTGGGCACCATTATTTGGGCACAGAGGGATGAAGAAGAGAAAGGTATGCAGAGTTCTGCAGTTCCATTTGCAAGCTCTTCCTAATTGTAAAATACTAAGTAAATGTTGTTATTTTTATGAGGAGATTCTGAAGAATACAGCAACTGAAAAGAGGATTTGTTTGCAAAAAATGTCGCAGGATCAGAGGATAAACATTGTGTGGAGATGTAAATTTCTCTGTACACACACAGAGTATGGAGCCCTGCAGTGCTGCATCAAGGAGAGAACTAAATTCTAAGTGGCTGAAAAAATCACACAGGAAGATTTTAATTTTCCATTTCACAGACCCCATGAGATGACTGCTGTCACTTGGCCTTTCTCTTGTTCTAGGTCAGTATCACTGACTTTACAAGAGAAGTAAAAGCAGCTCTACATAGAATAACTAAAAAATCACAAAGATCCTCGATTCTGATCAAAGAACTTAAAATGTAATGTAAGGTAACACAGAAGGGCAAGAGAGTTACAAATACGGTGCTATATAAGCAAAGAGTAATATACACACAGGGAGCTGGATGTACAGTGCCCAAAGAAGGAGCAGAAAGCAGTGACTCCAGTACAGTGGCTCCAGTGCCGAGCCCACACCGCAGACAAATACTGAGCACGTCGGGAGGGTGGGGGGCAAGCGCACTGGCGTGTAAGAGGAGCTGCCGTATCTACGGGGCTACATTTATTAAACCAGCCCCAAAGACGGGGCAGCAAAAGGCAGGCAGATGCGTTCGCTGAAAGTGAAAGCGGCAGAGGATGCACATGGCCCCGCCGGAGCAAAGCCGGCCGCTAGATCCCTTCTAGCGCAGGGCCTGGGCGCTGCGCCCCGCCAGCCCGGAGCCGGCCACGGCCGGCCACGTCGGGGTCCGCCGGGTAGCGGCAGAGCAGGCCGCCAGCACCGGCAACACGTACAACGTTTGAAGCCCTTTCCGAGGCGAAAGAAACCAAAATGCACTTACGATTCGCGGAGACCCAGCTCCGTCCTCGTCCTACGGCCCGCCCGCGGCGAGCAGGGGTCACTCCCCGGCTCCGGTCCAACCAGCAAGGGCCACCCGAGCAACTCGCGCCGGTAACCCGCCGGGCCGGACCCGGCCCTCGCGTCCCTGCGAGAGCCGCCCCGGGCAGCTGCCCTGCCGCGCTCCGTCTTCGCTCGCTGCAAGTCCGGCAGGTCCTGGGAGCCGAGAACTGGGACTTTGTAGGCCAGTTGAAGACACAAACCTCTCATCTCGCCCGCAAAGACCCAGCCCTCAGCTCGCCCATCAGGCGCGGGCTGCGATTTCCTACCGCTATTTTTAATTGAACTCCCCTCACTGGCCGATGCCCATCGCGGAGCCCCCGACCCCCGCCCCGGGGCCACCGGGGACCCCACCGGAGCAGAGCCATCCCTCGGCTTCAGCCACCGCCCCCGGCGGCCGGGGAAAGTAGCGATCCGCGCCGCCCCTTCCCCGAACTTGCGAGGCGGCCGCTGCCGGGTCCCAAACTCGCAGACGCCCCGAGGCCAGCCCCGCATCGAGCCCGCACCTCCCGGACCGGGCCCCGACGCGCATCATGACTCGGCACCGCCGAGCCCGATCCTGCTCCTGCGGGAACTTCGTACGCTGGGAGGAGGAACGGGGGAGCGAAAACACCTCGTACGGATCTAACGGACAAAAAAAGCCCAAAGTCCTCCGTTACCTGAGGAGGGAGAAGGGGGAAAGGACTGGAAGGGACCCTGCGGCCGCCTCCCCACCCAGAGCCGCAGGTGCCCAGAATTACGCCCGGAAAGGGCTCGGGCTGAACTACAACCGACTGGGGAAAAGCGGCGGCGAACGCGGTCCCGTCCCTTCTCTTGCCTCCCGCAGCCCGGCTGCGCCCAGACGGGGATTTAAACCGTCCTCTTTGCCCTTGCAAAAGGCAAAGTAATTTTTAAAGAATGAAAAAAAGAAAAAAAAAAATTCGTTGCCACAAGGGACACTGCAACATTCCTCCTGGCTTCTTAAACTGCCTTTGCCTCAGCGAGCTGAAAAGTCCCAACCCAAAAGCAGCAGCGGAGAAGTAAAGGAAAGAGAAGGAGGAAAGGAGGGGGGGGGAGGGGGAGG
>VWZE01010410.1:930693-968012 GCA_013396675.1 Eubucco bourcierii
GCGGTACAGGCCCTCTCCACCGCTCCCCGCCGCTCCTGCGCCGTTTAAGGAAGCGGCCAGTCCCCACCCCTGTGCCGGGCAGCTCCCGCTCCGGCCCAGCTCGGCGGACTTGGAGGCTCTCCCGGGCTGATCCCCCCCCCCCCCCATCCCACCCCGCCATTCCCGACGCTCCGCTGACCCATCCGTATCAGCACGAGGCGGCAGGAAATAAGCATCGCGGGTCCCACTGCCCTGCCGGTGCCGCCCGGTACCCTGCCGCTGCCGCGGCACTGCCGCCGCCTCCCGCCCTTGGCCGCGCTCCTCCCGCCGGCGTCTCGGCTGGGGCAGCTCCGCGCCGCACAACCTCCGCCGGCGGACGGCGACCCCTGGCGGCCGCTCGCGGGTAGCGCGGGGCGGTGACCGGCGCCAGGACGTGAGCGGCGCCCTGGAGAGAGAGGCTGCTGGAGCCGGCCCTGCCCAGCGCCGGCTCAAACTCTCCAACAGCCCCGCTGCTGGGTGAGCCGCGGGGATGGGGACGGAGATTCCTCTGTCGCGGCACCCCCTGCACTCGCCCCGCACGTACCGCGTCTACTCAAAGCCAGCATCTCCCGGTACATCTCCTAGTCTATGTCTTTGTGAGTCCAGAATTCTGCGTGCCCCACGCGGGCCGTGTATGTGCCCAGTCTCTGTGTCTGGGATGTCGGAGGACCTGTTGTCTCCTCCTGTGTATCCCGTGTCTTTTCAGCTGAGGTCCAGTAAGGCTCGGCAAGCACATCCATGTGATGGGTGAGCACACCTGTGTGCCCAGCTGGCACAGCTGCGTGAGCAGCAAGCCCAGGGCACACAGCACAGCCAGCTGATGTACACCATCCGGAGGGGGTTGTCAAGACTCCTTTCATTCACACATAGTCGGTTAGAATCTGTCCTAAGGAAATTCCAGGAGGCCCCCACTCAAGTGAGGTCAGCTTAGCAGGGGCAGCTGAAATGCCATGAAAAAGAGGATTTTCTTTCTTCCTGCTTTTCAGTCTTGCATCACTCCTCAGCACATCCTCACTTGCCTCATGATCCTCGGCTTTCTGGACTTTTGAAAATTAAACTTTTATACACTTTGAGTAGGTACCAAACCAACATGTCAGGGCCAGTCTGTTCTCCCAGTGAACAAGTGACAGGACAAGAAGAAATGGCCTCAAGTGGCACCAAGAGCGGTTTGAGTTGGACATGAAGAATGATTTCTTCCTGTAAGATGTCAGCAGTCAAGGTGATGTTCACTGAAAATCTCAGCAGGAACACAGATGAGGAGCAGACCCACAGGGGACACAGGTTAAAATGAATGAATGCAATGGGGTGAATTCACCAATCATATCTTCTGTACTCAGTAGGAAAACCTCAGCTAAGCAAGCAGCTCCAAACTGGGTTTCAGGCTAACAAAGACCAAAGCCAGCATGCAGAGGACTCATCTTCTAAATAGCTGGGTGCAGCAGGACACAAATGCACATCCCTGCTGTCTACACTGAATGTTTCTTCTATGTCTATACTGAAGCCACGTAAGATAGCCACATACATGCAGGTTGCACTATAAACCTGCACGTGCTCAGAGCTTTATGGATGCGGCAAGTGACTCTCCCTGGCTTGCACAGATAGAACACAACAGAGACAATGTGAACTGATCCATCATGAAACTCCTCTCTATCAACACTCTGAAGCCATCCTCTACATAGAAGAGCCTGTTCCTTGGCTGGAAGCCTGATGAATATTTAGAGCCAAGGAACATGTTGTTTAGAACCAACAGTTGAATGCAAAGTGAATCATGAACCATGGGCTAAGAGGTTTGAAAGCGAGAAGCTGTACAAGATGGAAATAAGATGTACTGGTGGAAGGTCCAGAAATGAAAAATTTCTTGACCATCTGGAATGGTGACCCCCATGAATTTGTTCTGCAGTGCTGATGTCTAATGAGTACTGGTAGAAATGATGACTTTCAAAACCTGTGTATAAGAGACACTAACCTCTTCTCTGGTGATGGATGGTGTAGAAATCGCTTAGATGGAGCAACAAAAGACCTCAACAGCTTTATAAATGAAGAGGCTGTTACTCTTACAAGATAGAAAGTTACATCTGCCAACCTCTTATTATCAGTCTATTTTTTAAATACTGTTCTTGCTCTTAGACCTGCTTGAAACACCATAGACCAGTGCTGAGCACAACAAATTCACAGCAAACAATGTACCTACTATGTGTCTGGAGGAAAGAGTGGGAGCCAGGGAAGGGAGCAGTTTCTTCCTAATGAAGCTGATGGCACAAGGCTTAGTTGGTGTCCTGACCAACTGTTCCATTCGCTATTTTCAGTGGCCTCATACATGTTGCCTCTTGTCTCCTTCTTGCCCCCACTGGTACTGATGTGAAGCTCCTCTTTATTGCCAGGGAAGCAGGACAAGACTTCAACACGCTTTTCCCCCAGCAGGAGTTCAGCTGCAGGGAGCCTGATCTCACAAGGCCTGCTCAGCTGCTGGCAGCTTGCTCTCACTTCCACTGATGGCACCGGCAGCCCTGTGGTGGTAACTGGATAAGGCACATTTTCAGGCAAGCCTTCCCTTGGCAGGAGGCACTTCCGTACCTGAGAAGGTCAGGTCTTTGGAGTTCATCCCTTCCAACAAATACCTGCTGGCTGCTGCTGCTCTCCCTGGTGTGCAGAACCCATGTGCTGGGAATGCAGGACTATAGCCCCTGTCTAGATTGGAGCTGGACAGAGGATTAGCTCTGCATTCAGTTCAGATGTAATCATAAGCATATCAAGTTGTGAAGCTTCACCACTTTCACAATTCTAAAAATAAACAGAAGCAGCTCGTTTGGAGCAGTTTGGCAGCCAAAGGGCTAATACATTAATAACGTTAGCCCAACAACGGCCCAGAACAATAATCATGGAACAACAGATTCTATCACTTCTGAAAATAGCCCTCTTTAGAAAAAAGAACACACTTTTACAGGAGCCAGGCACCAGATGTAGCAGCTTCTTTACAGGTCTTCACAAAGTGGACAGCTGGTGTGATACCTCCCAAGTCAGGGGGAATCTTCTGTGAATGGAAGCCTGGACTGCATGATGCTGAACCGGGACACACTTAGATCCCATGGGTGCAGTTTGAATGCATGAGTTTTTCTTTCTCCATTCTGCCCATGCTTATGTTGTAGCTTTCCCTGAGAGGAGATCCCTTGATTTGCTAACTTTCCAGCTAAGGCTCTGCCCATCCAAAGAACCTCTGGCAAACTGCGAACACAGGATGGATGCCCCACCATGAATGGGACCTTAATACACGTGTGCTGCTCTCTATATGGGGGAGAGGAGAATCACAGGACTAATGAGCTATGATTAAGCCCAGAAATAATGGTTTCCTGTTCAGACAGAGCTATGTCTCCTCTTAGCACAACTACTTCATCCCCAATTGTGTCTATTAAAGACAATTACTGGGGGAGACAGATATGTGTAACCAGATGTGGAAACAGCGGTCACGTTATGCTCAGTGCCATATGCAGTTTAGATTCTTTGGGGCTGAAGAGGTTACATCTAAAAAAACCGAGTATGTGTGCTTGTGCACACAGAAGCAGCTGTCAATGGGGAAATCCCCTTAGCCCACTTTAATCCTATGTCCCACAATCCCCAGGGATTAAACAAACACTCTAACATTATTTACCGTAATGCCCCCTCCCTGCAGGCCTTCAGTGCACAAAATCCACTCCAGCCTTTGCAAGTTCCAGTTGTGAACCAGGCTCTGCCTATTCTATATTTGGTAGCTCAAATGAGCTCCTTCAGTTGGTCTCAGAGTGATGAAAGGACAGGAGTCAGGAATTCAGCTCAGGCAAAGGCTCTTGGGAGTAGGCTCAGGCTCAAGCTCTGACTAGGAGCTCATTTCCCATTGCACAAGGCTGACAGGCACCAAGGCACTGCAGAGACTGCTGTGAGGGGATGCTGTTCATAGGACTACATAAGACGCTTTCTTTAAGATGCTGCCACACTATCATTCCTTCCATCCACACCCTGGGAGTGTGAAATGAGGCTTTAAACTCAGCTACATCAGCTTCAATCCTTTAACTGAGATGATTGCAGCAACTGAGCACTACAGCTTGAATTGCTGCTGCGAGCAAGGAGATGGTAAAGCACAGCCACAGGGAGCATCACCCTGAAGAAGTCACTGCTGTTAGAACAGCAACATTCTCAGGACTGCACTTCTGCAACAGTTGCTACTCCTGTACCAAAGCAAAAATACCACTGACACTTCACAACTGCTCCACTCCTCATGTTTCTAGAGAAAGGGACAGCAGTGACTTGGTCCCTCAAGCACAGAACGAGGGCACTCACTACTCTTCCTATAGCTGCCATAAACAGTATCTTTGAGAGGGGAAAAATGTCTTTTTTCCTATCTCACTGTCCTTTTAAAATTACTGAGCACTGCAGCATCCAGCAGATTACTGCTCGCAGACACGTACCTGCTCCTCCAGCAGAACAAATCGAGTGATTTCTGCTTCTGCTCCAGCCTTCAGCATCCAGACAAAAACATTTTTTATTCATCAGTGGTAAAAGGCTACAGCCATTTGACTTTAAACACAGACATGCTTCTGGGCTCTCTTCCAGGAAGCCTGTGTCACCCAGGCTTTAGATCGATATGTTTGTCTGCAAAGTCACCCTTTTGATCTGTAATTTTTCATTTTGACACAAGAAATGCCTTTTGGTCAGACTTGGGCAGTCCATTAAATTCCAGGCACAATGGAAATGGGAATCACATTGCTGCAGCCATGCGAAGATTTCCACAGCTCGGGGATTATTTACTCATGGGTTAATTTACTCAGCAATGTATCTCAGAGTCAGACAACACTTGGGTACTGTTCCCCTGCCTCATCTAAGATCACTGTCTCCTCCCCAGTCCTATGCTGGTGGTCGAACAGCAGCCCTGGCTTTATGAAACACTTTGTACACTGAGTTGTCTCATCTTCAGCAGACACGATCGCAGTGAAGCGCTGCAGGCACTGAACATCCTCCAGCTTGGCTCTGGCCTTTACCATGTACAAAGGCAGAAACTGGGCACTGGGACACCAGCACCAATGCCAAGAGCGAGGGCTCTCACCAGCACATGGCCCAGCTGGCTCAGCAGCCCCTCACCTCTGGCACACCAGCCTCTATTTGCACAACTCAGCATGAGGTTTTCCTTTTGAAGTTCAAGGTTTCAGGGTTTGGGCTGGTTATTTTTTTCACCTCCTCCTTCAAAAAGGTGTCAGCCATCCCATGTATACCCAAAAAGCAAGAGGGGTGGGAAGACAATCTGGGACATTATGAATGTGCTGAGCAGGTCTGAGCAAAGCTTTGGGACAATCCCCTCCACTTGGCTCCACACAACAGGCTCTGAGCAAGGCTGTGGGATGATCTCACTCCATTTACGACCCCAGCACCCGCTCCTCCTGTGCTGCTGACACAGTTTGCAGTTGCTGAAGTCTGACCTCAGGGAGGATACAGCAGACACTCAGGAGAGTTGCACAGTGCTGAAAATGTTACTCTAATCCTAACAAAGAACATTATGCTTTTAGTCCCCACTCACATCTTACCTTTCAAAAGCAAGATTTTTCTGTCAGCCTCTCAAGAATACACAAACCACACAATTCAGAAACACTGCTGGTATAAGTGATTAATTTTTACACTTATTTTAACGAGGTCATGGAGATATCTGGATTCTGAGTAACTGGGTTGTCAAACCAGAAAGGTCAGGAAATTCTGTATCTAAATATGGTCAAGAGTTTCAGCTGTAAGGCATCTTTTAAGTACATTAATTGTAATGTGGTTTTATTGGGTAATTAAAAGGGGCCTCATTTTACTCCTCACTTAATAACTGCTTGGTTAATAGGGGCGTTATATTCAGAGGGAGGTCACTCAGTATTTGCTGGACTAAAATCAAAGCTCTTAACGCAACTCAGATAGGGCACCTAAAACATTTAACGGTTTTGGTCAGGGCTTGGTGTCCAACATAAACAACTCACCCTCAGCCACCAAGAAAAAACAACCCCCAAACCATCTCCAGCATAGTCACAATCAAGTCGTAAGCATTTTGATTAAAGTTCATTGGCACCTCAGAACTGTAGTTGTTGAAGCCAAAATCAAATTTATTGCTTCAGTAAGACGAGAGGCCAGCAATTTAGGAGGGGAGAATACATGAGATCTGCCTCAATACAATCCTGCTGTGCTGGGAGCTCCCACAGAAAGTGAAGACAAAACCAAGACCCCAAAGAGAGGGGAGTGAGGAGAACCAGAAATCCAAGTAGTGCCCAGACCATTCAGAGCAGTGGGATCAGCTCTGTGTGAGCAGAACAAGTTGTGTGGATTTTGGCTTTAGGCTGAACTTTGCTCACACATGGGGTCAGCTTACACAGTCTTGTTAGCCTGAGCTGCTGATTTACACGAGTTGAGGTCTATCTGTTGGTCTCCAGCTTTGCTGGCCAACCAAGCAGTGCTCCTGTCCCAAACAAGGCAGGACAAGCACAGCTCACAGTTGGGTGAGAGAGACATGTGTGGGGCCAGACTTCCACGGCCTAAGCTCCCGCTGCAAGAACCCTCACCTATCCAAAGTCACCCACAGCCACAGCTCCTGTCTGAGCCAGGGCTGGCAGCTTTGCATCTCCAGGATGCTCGGCCCAGTCCTGTGCCCTGGTGTAAAGTGAGCTTGGAGGCACAGTTCCATTCCTTCTAAGAAGTCAACCAGAACTTTCCAGAGGAAACAAACTGCTCCAAAGGCTCTACCTTTGTGGTAAATATGGTATTAATAGCAAGGCCTCTAACCATTCTTTGCTGCACAGAAAGCACCTCCTTGGCTTCCTCTGGACTTCCTTGACTAATACAACCAACACGTATTTTCCAGTTGTACTTTGGGGGTGAAGAGAGGCCCCAGAACAGATCAGAGCTGTGCCAAGCAAAAACAAAAGCCCTAAAAAGATGGTCTTGTAGACTGGATAAAATACCTGTGTCCTGGGATCAGTGTGTCTGTGAAGAGCTGGGGAGCTAAGGACAAGATGAGCAGGACAGCACAGAGAAATGTATGTTACTGAGCAGAAGGGATCCGGGCAGATGGGCCTGTTCCAGGAGTGAAGATGCACAACAGCAGTCCTGGAATGGAGCTTTCCTGGAGGGGGGCTCTCCCCGAGCAGTTGGGCAAGGAGTCTGTGGAGGGTCTTCCTTGCAGGACAGCTGGGTGTTAGAGGAGAATATTCCAGTTCTGCTGACTGAAGCTGGGCAACAGAAAAGCCAGAGCTCACTGAAACACCTGGCCCTTAGTCCTAGGTTCATAGCACACCTTTGGGCAAGACGCAGCTGCTGGGGTTTATGGGTTGGCAAGCCTGTTTCAGGGAGGAACTTGGTTTTGCAATTGGTTTCAACCAGAAACAAACCCACAGAATTTGGAAATTCTCTGCAAAAGCTGCAAGACAGTTTTTGAATCATTAGAAATATTTTGATGTGAGACACTATGGAATTACTTCAAAAAAGGTCAAACTAGGGTGTTTCAAAGCTGGAACTTTAATCCTCAAAAACCTACTACGAGGTTGACAGGATTTTGACAGGACTGCATTTTCCAAGTAAAACTGTCCCTATATTTCCCCAAACAAGTTCTAAACTGCATTTCTTGTTTTGATATCAAAACCTACCACGGGCTTTTTTTAATGGCTTATTATTAATATACTCTATAACTCGTTAGTGCAAACCTCCCTGAACACCTTGCACACACACACTCTTCTGGTACTTTGAGAAAGACCAACAGCCTCCTACTCAGTCAGTTGCAGGCTAAGCGTGTCACATTAAACATCAAACCCCAGCTTTTGTAACCATCAAAGGAAGCAGCTAGTTGTCTGGTAGAGGCTCTTTGCTCTTCCCAGCTATCTGGCTGTTGTGATTTTGCAGTGAAATGACTCTATTCGCATATTTTAAACTGCCTGAAAGCAGCAATAATCAAAGTGATGTTCTACAAAGGCAGCACACACGTAAAGCTTCACACAGCTTTATATATTAACCCAGCAACCAAGGTCAGTTCTGGAGTAAAGGGTACAACTGCACCATGCTTTTTGTAGCTGCATTTGTTTGTTCCAGAATTCAGCCTCCCTTTACCACTGAAGGTCTCTATGTTGGAATTACATCAATCCTAGCACCTATGAAGTAACAGCAAGAGGGATTCACCACTTCCAAGCTCAGCCAGCGCTCTCCCCGCAGAAACGCAGTGCCAGCATCAGCTTTAATTAACTGTGATTCACTGTGCTCAGGACAACTGCTCCGAGGCAAAACGGAGAAACTCCTCTGGCAAGAAAGAGGTTCTGGTGCGATGCCCAGGAGGACATCAAATACCGGAGCTAGAGGGTCCCAAGCAGGTTCTGGATCCTCGCTCCCGCTGCCAGGCCGCAGACCCCGCGCCGGCTCCAGCCAACTCACCGCCTGCCACAGCGTAGGTGGCAGCGTTCACCACAACGCTTCCGGCGCACACGCGTGGCGATCGCGACCATCCCACGGGGCTCACGGTGCAAATCCACTGGAACCGCGGCCGCCCAAGGACTACCCTGCCCGGCTCCCGGGGATCCGCGCAGCTTTCCCCGCCGCTGCGTACAGAGCAGATTCGCGACACCCGCAGGCGATAGCAAAAAGCTGCCGCAAACGAGGCGACGACCGCGGACCCCCGCGGCAGGGCTGCCAGCGCACCGCGCTGCCTCGGCAGGCACGGACGGGGTTCGAACCCGCGATCTTCGGTTTACGAGACCGACGCCTTACCACTTGGCCACCGCGCCTGACGGGCTAGCTGCACCCCCGCGCCGCCAGTGGAAGCCAGCAAATCGCCCGCGGGGACCGCGACCGTCCCGGGGACCTGCCACCGGCGGCACCGGATGGTCCCCGCCTTGCCGAACCATCCCCCGCAGCCCCGCCCGCTTCGCGGGGGCTGCCGCAGGAACGTGCGGGGCGGGGCACCAGGAACCGGCAGTGGTGTCCCCACGTAATCTGGGACGGGAGCACGGGCGGGTGGCGCATCCCGCGTCCGGTGTCCCGGACAGTCGGCTGGGCCCTTCCCCGGCTGAACGCGGTCCCTCAGACACCTTTTTCTGCTGAAGCCAAACGCGCAGCGTTCCCTGCGCTGAGTCCCTGGGGGTCAGGGCTCGGCGGCGTCCCCAGCGCTGCCCAAACAGACCACGGGATGGTGGGTGGGGGGAGAGTTTGGCTCTCCTGGACGGGAGCTGCTGACTTTTCTCAGGACAGTAACGCTGTGCATCGCTACCGAAACACGGAGCTGCCGCAGGAGACAAGCAGGAGCAGTTCGCATGGGAAATGGCAGCGCTACGTTCACACACCCACTAATGCTCTCCCAGGCCCGGCACCTGCTCGGGAGCCTGTCCCGGCCATGCCTCCCTGTTTGCGGGAAGGAAGGGTCCCTCCCGGAGTAGGAGCGGTGGGAGTAAGTCCTGCCCGCAGCACTGCGACCTGGCTCAGCGCAGCTCCTGCCCCTGGCACGCTGCACTCGCCATTCTCCCTGTGCCAAGCAACAGCGTTTCCACCCTTTCCCTTGGGACGGTATCAATAGATCCAACACGGTTTTGTGTCAGGAACTACTTCCTGATATTCAAATGGAATTTTCACTTTTTACTTCAATCCCATTATTTTCTGTTTACATGGTAAAATCATACTGGCATAAATCATAAACACAATACTACATTATTAATATTTCCTCCTTTGGGTTTCCAGCTACCAAATATTTAGTCTTATGGCTAATGCTTGGTTAAGACCCAAGAAATGAATCAGCTCTCATTTTTATCACCACTAGCTGCAGGGCAGGAGGGAAGAATGTGAAGGATGTGGTTTTGAACCATTATTTGGCTTTACACTGAAACTTCTCCTAGTTTCCAGTTTCCAACCATTGCTGGGCAGTATAAAGAAATGTGGTGGTTTGGGGCTTACACATGCCTTCTGAAAAACCCAGCCCAACCAGAAAGAAATTAAACCAATCCAGGGCCAGTCTGAACTGCCTGCCTGTCTGAGAGAGCACAAGCTCTCTCTATACCTATGAACTGGTACCCAGGCACCACCGCCTGTTTAACCAGATGCCAGTCAACCTTCACTACAAGAGCACATACTGCACCTGCAATGTGCTCCTTGCACAAATCAATAAACAGCTCATTTTGAAGAGGAACAGCTGCTTTCCAGAGAGTAAGTCCCATTTTTAGGTGGTAAGACTTCTAAGCCACTCTCAGATGCTAAGCTTTACTCTTGATGCCCCAGCTGATTGGGGAGCAGCACCCCATCCACATCTGTGAGCTGAAAGCAGCAGGTCTGCAGGAGCTGTTTGGGTTGCAGAAATCATGGCTGGTGTTCTGCTACATCCTGCACCCTCTGTGCCCCTGGTCTTCATGTTTTAGGCTGGCAGTGTTTAACAATTCCTCAACACATGGCATAGCCCTGGAAGTTCTCCTCCTGTTCCCTCCCTGGCTCTGGCAGCCTCGATATGACGAGGCTGGCCATTCTCTGCTGCAACCACCCACCACCCTGATGGGAGGCTATGGGGCTGCACCTTGAACCTGTAGTTAAGCAGTAATTCAACAAATGAAAGATAACTGCTGCTGTTCAGGACACTCCCCTCAGACACACAATCTGCTGCTTTGCCCAGCCGGGGCTCAGGTCCTCAGGCCACACTTTGAACAAGGAGGCTGAAGGACAGGCTTGGTCCAGGGTTATCTCTGTTACACAGAAGAAGTGCTCAGGCAGAGCAGCGGATGGCAGAAGGGTTTAGAGCAGTCCTGCCCCATGACCCTTCCGGCTTTTAAGTAAGAGCCTGAGCACATAAAGAAAAGCCACACGGTGACCATAACGCAGCCATTACACAAACCACAACCTGGTGTGCTACAGCACAATAGAGACAGAGACCACAGCCCTTCAGCAGCTACAGTCCATCTGCCTCATCTGGTGCCACAGCTCAACACATTTCTTTTCACAACCTGTATCCTAGTTGTAAACCTTATGTTAGACACTGTTGCATCAAAATATTGATGACTTTGTTCAGCACTATAAGGATGCAGATCTCAATGTGAGAGAACAGAGGTTTTAAGGAACATGCCAGGAGACATGCTTACCCATGATCACTGCAGGGCAGCTTTAAAAATCCCCATTAACCCACACAGTTAAGGCTGACATCTGGGACAATCTTTAATTTACTAGGCATACGCTTGTGTCCAAAAAGCACCTGGCTCCAAGGACATAACTTACCTCAAGTTATGCAAGCTGGGAGAGTCCCTGCATCATTACATAGGTCAAGGGACATTTAGAGGGGAGTGACACATCACAGACCCCTGTCTGCCATCACAGAGCTACCAAAACGCTGTCACATGGGCCATCAACAACAGCAAAGGAAAGCAGAGGAAAAGTATCAAAGTCCCAGCTTTGAGACTGCTATGCTGAACTGGATGGGCCAACCTAACATGAGGAGATGAGAGCCTGCTGCCAGACTGCGGGAGCTGCCTGGTGCACTCACACGGTGCTCACATAAGATACATTTCCTCTTTGCAGCCACTCTCCTTGCCACCATCCAAGGTTTCAGGAGTCGCAGCTCCTGCAATCTCTTTCCTGCTCTGCTACTGCCTCATTCAACCTTTGCCTGGCTTCAAAGCCTCTTTCCCTTCTCATTCCACATCCCCACCCCGCCAAAAAAAAAAAAAAAAACAACCCCAAAAAAAGATAACAATCAACTCCTAGAGAATTCTAAGCTTTAATTCCTGGTTGCAAACGACCCAGGAGTCTCAGCTTCCCCAGCCCAACAGAAACAACCTAATGTATCAGAAGGCACTACAGACTTGGTGAGGTACACAGTGATATATGCCTATCCCCAGAGAAACAGCTGATTTACTTTCCCAGTGAGTATTTCTTGCATACCAGTGAGTAACTCTGGAAGTAGGTCAGTAGCACAACATGTTAGCCTCGGCTGCCGAGATCTGGGGACAAAACTGTTCCTGGTGTCTCTGGTGAAGCAGTTTAGCCTACACAGTGGGGAATTTTCCTTGAGCCTGCTGTTGTAAATCTGAACATCCAACATCTCATTGTCATGAGAAATTTGGGAATAGGGAAGCCAGAGATAGTAACAGACTGACAAACTGCTCCATGGATTACTCATACACTGCTTTTCGCTCCAGTTCCCCAGGTATCTGTAAAAAGCTGCTCAGCAACCCCATGGGATGGTAGCGTCACACGCAGAAGGATCAGAAACAACTGACAGCCAAATCAAGGCAGTTTGCACACTATGGATACCTGAAGACCACTGTAATGCTTTATAAAAAAAAAGCATTGGCCCTGCAACGTGAAGTCTTTCCAAGAAAATTCCCTTTCCCTTTTTCTCTTGCGCGCAGCCCAGCTGGGAGCAGAGAGCTTGCCACCGGCGGGGAGGCCTGGTTGGTGCACTGGCTTCACACAGGGGCAGCAGCACAGCCATGGCTTTTTCCACAGCAGGGGTGCAAGTGACACCTGACGAAGGGGGCTGGGAGCAGCAACTTTCCAAAAGGCAAACTTTAAAGCCACTAAAAATCCCACTGCAGAATCACAGCCGTGAGCCACGCCGGTGTGGGCGTCGTTGGCATTTCCACACTGGCCCTGATGGCTTCCCTCTGACCTTCTGCTGGGCAGGGAGGGCAAGGTAGAGCCGCACAGGGCTGCTCGATTTGCTGCTTCCCCCAGGAGCCTCCCTAGCACACCACAGAAAGGCAGTTTGTCCCATCAAGAAACACCCAACGTCTGCGCAGGCTGCCCGGGGCTGCCTCCCTTCCAGCAGCGTTTCCCCGAAACGACGGACGCCGTTTTTCGGTAGCGGTGCCCACAGGCACCAGCCCCGGGCCGTCCACCCCCAGGGGCCTGTGCCCATGGCGCCCTCGCTCCGCACCGCAGGCCCTTGCTGGCTTCCCAGCCTGTTGTTTTCCTCTGAAATGCAGACCAGAGAAGCGAGGAGCGGCTCTGGCAGCTCCAACAGGAGAAGATAAAGAAAATTTACCTCAGAGTGTTGGTCGGGAGGGCCCCGCAGGCACCGCCGTGTCCTCCACCTTCCCGCCTCGCACGGAGACAGTTCCGATGCTCACTCGGCGACTCCTGCCTGAGCCTGCACCAGGCCCGAGACTCCTGCGCCAGGCCCGGGGACTCCTGCGCAGGGCCCGAGGGCTCCTCCCGTCCCCACCGCTTGCTGGGTGCAGCTGCCAGTGCCGCCCGAGGCTCTCACCGCTGTCCCGGTCCCTCACGGGCAACCTTTGCTGGAAGCGCACGCGGGAGCTGCTCCTGAGGACTCGGCAATGCGCGGACCGCTGCTGCGCCACGCGGGGCAGAGCTTCCCGCAAGTGCGCAGGCGAAGCTGTTGCCTTTAATTTAGCTGTAAACCTCTCCGCGGCGGTCAGTGCCGGACACAGATCAGACCTGGCTCCAGAACACCCAGAGGAGGCGGCCGCCGGCAGAGCCTCCCCCGCAGCAGCTCCCCGGGCCGCACCCCGAGCCCAGGCTCCTCAGCGCGGGTCAGCGAACGAATTCTGTTTCAATCGCATTAACGAGCTGGCTCCAAATCGAGCCAACAGCTCCCAGCTGGAGGTCCCTCCGCGCTGTGGATGGGGAGATTAACTGACCGGTCCTGTGAAGCTTCGGCATTAGGTATCCACCGAACTCTCGCAAACTGAGCACAGCTGCGGCTGTCAGAGCCTGTGCTGGGACAGGCACTCCCTAGCGGCATCCCCGTAGCTCAGCCCAAGGTGCTGAAGCTGGCGTTTGGGCAGGTGAGAGCAGAACTGCAACCCAGCAAGTACAGAGGGGTGGGTACCACCACGCCGTGCGCGCAGGGACACTCAGTCAGTCACCCACTGCAGACAACCTTTTCGTCATGCAGGGAAAGCAAATAATTTATTTACAGATCTGATTGTACATTACAGCTACCTGAAAGGATTCACAACAGCAAGGACAGCTTTATTGTCCCCAGAAAGTGTTTCAAGAGAATACAGAGAAAACAGTGTAATGGCACATCGCAATAGCACTGACAGCACTTCACTGGTGGTGTAAATCACAGAATGAGATTTAAAATACTCATAGATGCCACTTTGGTTGGCTGCTTTTCTCAGGTTTTGGGTCTTGTCTTTTTTTTTCAGTAACAACAAAGCAAGTGGACTTTGCTCATTTTCATACCAAGCAGTCCTCCCAGTAAAAACTAAAACCACTTCCTTGCTTCTAAGGCAGCTTTACAATGCCAGTTTAAAAAATGCTCCTCCCTGAGAATGAAAGATGTTTTATAGATTACACTTTGGGAGATTTAGGGGATGTCGATGGCTCCTCTTTCTTGTGACTTGCCACAATTTACAGTCCTGGTGTGTCCAGGGGCTGGTGAGTGTGTACTGATAAACCACGAGTTCAAGCACCTCACCACCAGCTGAGGGGCTCAACACTCAAGAAATGAAAGCACCAGCTCAGGAAGAGGTTGGTGGGAGGGAAGGACACTTGTAGGACCGAGGTACAGATGGCCCAGTCTCACTGTGAATCTATTCAGCTTCCCAAATGCTGCGGGAGACTGCTGTGCTACAGCCTCCAAGGTAAGAAGTTAACCCAGCATTTGCCAAAACAGCAAGAGTGAGATGCTCAGTTTCTCACATCTGCAAGGCGGAGATCTCCAGTCAGGCAGATCCAGCATCTGTCCTTAGGAAAAGCTGCCACAGAAGCCAAGGAAGGAAGAGAAACAATCTAAAGCATTTAACCCTCTCTAAGAAGTGTCCATGAGCTGGTAATGCTATTTCTTTTTCCATTTCAACAGGCAGAGTCAATCACTTGCCAACACCCACAAAAATAATCCCAGAACTAAAGCAAGTTTGAAATGGGCAACACGTTCACATGAGATGTTGTTCTGGTGTCCGTTTCAAGCCTAAAAACAATCAAACTGGCTTCAGTGTGAACAAAAACTATAACCACCAAGTCAGGACCACAACATTTAGTCGAGTGTTTTATTATTTTGAATTAACTGAAACCAACAGGTGGATAGAATTGGTCTTGTAAGGACACTGGAGCAATAAATCTGAGGAGCGTGTGTGCGACATTGCCATACAAAAGAGACCAGCCCTCTGACACAGCACTTCTAAAAGGAGACAAAGAACTGCTAAGTATGTTCAGTTTCATTTGCTACATAATTCAGACCATGCCCTAGTGCTTCTAAAAAAACCTGTACAAAATGAGGATTTTTTTACATCTCGGAGGCACATGAATACAAATCCAAACTATTTTCTATATACACATGTACATTACATGAGAACCAGGAAGATCCAACCAAGAAAGTGTATAGAAAAAGTGCCCAAAAGAGGAGAGCAACTGTGACAATACAATGCATCCTTGCAACAGAGAAAGGCACAAGTACTAAGATATGGAACCATGCAGAAAAATGTTAAGTACAGTCTGTGCAACAAAGCAAAACGAACAGCTCCCACCCCCCCTGTACAGTAATTCTCTGAGAGCTCAGTATTTAAACATACTGTTGGTGGAACAGTTACTGCCCTGCAGCCTGCTGGAGTGTTCCCCTTCCGACCTCCCTTCTCCACACTCAGAATAATTTAGCCATGGACAAGGTGCTCCACAAAACGGGGCTGATGCTGGGTGGTGGAGGGGCATTGCTCTGGGTGGATGAACAGCTGCAGCCCTTCTGTGCTGCTTGCTGCCTGGGCACTCAACATGTTCCTGCCAGAGCAATCACCTCTGTGCCCCCTGCCAGGGCACTGTGGTGTAGCGAGGGTTTGGCAGGGCGACTGTTAGTGCTGAGAACAGTGACATGGAAGCTGACAGCCCAGATGCCACAGCTGTACCACTCACAACACCTACCTCAAAGAGAAACACCAGTTCTAGGGGCAGACGTCCAAACTACACCACACCAGTCTGTGTTTGTTATGATATGTTTTCATTAGGTGTAAAGTGTTAGTACAAACTAACCCCTCTCTAATCAGGTGTTTGAAGAGGTACTGCTCTCAGCTGTACAAAACCTTGAGACTTAAGGCAGGAAGCTAAAAGCCCAAAGTTTAAGGAGCACAAGGCAGCTGTCAGCTGGCTCCACACTGTGGCAAGCCACGGTACAGAGGCCCTGGCTGCAGATGTTTTCAGGCTGCTCTCACTATCTGTAAGGTTCTCTTGGCAGGCTAAGCTAGGAGGGCTCGTAAACAGTGTGCAAGTAGAGCATGCAATGAGGATAGCTACACAGGAGCAAGGGAAAACTCACAGGGATGTGTCAATGATCCCCTACCTGGATGGACTTCAGGCTTACTCACCCCATGTGCTAATATACCATGGGAATCAGCTACCTTTTGCCATATGGATGGGACATAATTTGTCTTCAGGACCACACAAAAGGCAGATGAAAACCTCCTTAAAAATAGCTGGGATGGTTACAGTTTGTCACTGCTGCACTTCACAACCTGACCAGAGCCCAAACAGCTGGAGTCTTTGACAGAAGTTACTCAAAAAGCTGACTCTGGATGTCACTGTAGTGTTGAATCAGCACCACACTCCAAAACCAGAACTAGGCAGGAGCAGAGACTTATGTCTGGAGGGAAGCAGCCACTACCAGGAAAACTCTTGAGACAACATTTCAGGTGCAAAGTTTATAAAGAGGTATTTTTTTCTGCAGTAGTTGTGCTGGGAGTTAGGCTGATGGAGGACAGCTTCCAGCCAGAGCAAGCCTTTTTGTTCGCTGCACTTGCAGTGGTTTGCAACTGGTCTGACCAGGGTATCTCTCAGCTTTTTCAGAACCTAAAGCAGAACAAACTAAGGAGCAGACTGAGACAGTTACCTTGGATGGTGTTTGCCTCCCCAAGGGTTGTATGAGGAGCACAGCTTTGACACAGGAGTGTTTGCTGCGCTTGAGTATTGCTAGAAGGAGCTGATAGCACATTTCTGGTTGAACCACTTGCCCAGGGAAGTGAAGCCATCCTTCCACTAACACTGGCAGAGGCACCTTGTCCCCCCCAGCTGGCCTGTGAGCACAAAGGGAGCCCACAGGAAAGAGCATTTCACAGAGAACAGACACCGAGAACAGTGCCTCCCCATCTCCCTCCTCTCCTGTTCTGCCAATGTCTGTCACTTGAACAAAACCCACACTCTCTGCAGTGCCAGGATCAGGCAACTCCTCCCCCTGCCCCTGTGCCCCATCAAGTGATCCCTTCTCACTGAGTTACCTGCATGGCATAAAATGTGAGGATTTCTTTTCTAGGGTAGAAGCACTATCTCCAAGGCTTGAACTGCAAAACAAGTTGGTCTATTATCTGCACTTACTCAAAGAATGCAAATGCTAATTAGTGATTTTTAGAGGTGGATACCTTAGAGGAAATCCTTAGAGGAAATCCTATCTCCCACCTCTAACACATCACTTGGCAAACACAGCAAGCACCCAGTATGTTTTGAAACAGTCAGAGAGCAGTGCCACACTGAGGGCCCCACAGGAGCAGAACTGTAACTCCTTTTTGTAGCAAAACAGAGCTACAGACACCACCACCATGGTGGCAGAACAGCTCTTCAAATGCAACCACTGCAGGAATGAAGGGCTGAAGCAGCTGGCACAGAGCTCAGCAAGAAGCTCTGCAAGTCTTTAGAAAACCCACAACTGAGTAGCCTTGGCTACAATCCTGCTTTCAGGGTTTCAGGCAGATTTAGTAGCCATTTGTCACTGTTAGTGACTATTCACTTCTCATCTCTAATTACCTGCACACCACCTTGGCTCTCTCTACAGTCACATCATCTTCTGTCCACACTGCTGTGCTCTGTGGTCTCAGTGGGGTGAGCCAGGCTTCTCTGCTTCCCTCCTGCTCAGCACAGTTTGCAGACTTCAACATTTGCTGATGTCCTACTCTAACGGGAATAGGTTTTAGGTTATTACAACTTTGAAGCTAAAAAGCTGTTTTTTCTTAAAAATATTTAGGGGAAATGACTCAAGAGTGAGCTGCAACAGCTTCACCTGTATTTAAATACACTTCATGAGAGCAGGAGAGAAGAGCCACTTACCAAAGCCAGGCAGCTCCAGCAGCAGGACTGCTGCCTCAGCCAGCCCTGCTTGTCACAGCAGTTAGCAGCAGCCACCTGACACCCTGAGACACTTCTCTGGGGTCTGTTAGCACCACGAAGTCCTCTCACAACTCACAGACAGCACCCTCAGGGGTAATGCCATCACTAAGTGCAGGTCCTGTGGGCAGGGAGCTGTAGGTAGCACCAAGACAGCTTAACTGCTCCTCTCTTACCTTCTGGGTGGCACATCCAGAAACAGCAGCAGGTGGGAAAAGTGCATGTGTGGGGTGTCCAGGGTGTCCCCCCTGCTCCTCCACAAACAGAAGCTGCTGCAATTTAGCACAGGACATTTAACACCATCCCCAGGTGGCAAAGGAGCAGTCTTGCAATTCCTTTCTCCAGAGCCTCAGGAAACCAGCCCTGAGACATCACTGTTTGGACACAGCTGTGCCACCCCTCCCTCAGCACTCCAGTCCTACAGACTTTGTGCTGCCTGTTGTGTTCCACAGTTACTTCTCTGGTCCCTTTCCAGTTACTTTCCACCTGCCTAATGCAGATACATAGAAACCAGTTCTATTTTCCTGCCTTCTAAGTTTGATTTCAGTACTTTTCCCCCTTCCCATCACTCCAGGAACACATCACTGAAGGCAAGAGCACAGAGACTGCAGAAAAATATAGATATATATATTTACATCCATAAGTGAATACATGTTTGATGTATTCAAATTCAGGAAAAATGCATCACATATACACACCAAGATACATTGAGAGAATACTAGGGGCAAGACACTGCCAACAGCAAGAAACACACAGAAAAGCACAGTCATTGCTACTGCAACATCCTTCTGGGGAGTGAGTTCAATAGAGGAAACATCTCTGTGCACTGGGCCCAGCCAGCTACCTGGGTCTCCCATTCTGTGCCAATTGCTGTGAATTAAGAATGTGAAATATTTACTTTTAAAAAACCCAAACATGGAATCAAATATTTAGCATTCCACTACCCAAACAACTTCACAAGCTCCTTCTCTAAGCTACATTGTTAGCTAAGAAGGCCCCAGCCCTACAGCACAGATGCAGCTGAGGAGAGCACAGGCACATGTTGAAGTCCATCCTTGTTTAAGGCAGCATTTCAGCACAGACTCAACTTTAAAGCTCATTCTCTTCCCACTGACTCCTGTGAGCAGCCACAGCACATGGGAAAAGCTAAGCACCTGCACAACTGCTCATCCCTGTCAGGATGTGCTCCCTGGGCAGAGCTTTACAAGTTCATGGGTGTAGTGGCAACTTCTGCAAGACCAAGCTCTTTGTGTTGCCTGACAGGTAGAAAGAAGTCCCTCCACATCAGACTTCTCTTCAGTGTCAGGACTCAGCTGGTCCTCTCCACAGCTTACCCACAAAATGTCATTCTCAAGGGAGTGCAAAGTGTCTGGGGAGGGAAGGTAACTCAACACATGCTTTCAAGGGCTGCTCTTCCTCCCTCTGAAGTGACATAGTTCATGCGGTTTTCCTGGGTTGTTTTTTGGTTCTTTGGGGTTTTGTGGGTTGTGTTTTTTCTCCACTTATTTAAGACCTGTAGTGTGTTCCTTCAGTGAAATCCTTAAAACTATGGGTAAGGGGCAAGGGCAGGATCCCAGAATTCATCTTAAAGGTCATAATAAACCCCTGAAAATAGGGGAACAGATTTCAAGAGAGTTTCTTAGCCTCAGTGCTACTGGGACCCTGGCATAAAACCCAGACATGCACACACACACACACACACACACACGACAGAGCAGGCTGGCTCAGAGCATCCCAGAGCAGGCTCCAGAGTGATCTCACATAACAAGCACTTTGTGCTGACAGTGGCAAACAACTAGATGGTGATTTTCCACAAATGGCAACAATTCTGCAATATCTTCCTCTTCTTCCCTTTTGTGTCTTTCCTTTTCTCCAAAGTTGTTTTTTTTGGTTTTTTTTTTTTTTTCTTTTTACCTTTTTTCTCCTACATGTGGTTTAAGTACTAAAGCTAAATCAAACAGGAAATTACACAGTCAGCACCAGTCAGGAACTGAACCTGGGGATGTTAATTGGTTTGTGGCACCCAAATTCCTGGAAGAACAAAAGAACAATTCCTGCTCCTGAAGTTAGGGCCACAGCCATATGCTTCCACTGTCTTTTTTTTTTTTCACCTTTACAACTAGAGGTAGAGTCATTTTGTCCAGTATCTAAAAGAGCATGATCCAGTTCTACTGTTATTACATTAATATACAGAATCCATCTTATCACAGGTATTGAAAGTGCATGGGAAAAAAAGAAGTCTACCCAAGCCAGTCCAAGGACAAACAACAGTGTACCAAACATCATAGAAACACACCCGCGCCCACACTCACACCTAGTGTCTCTATATATATATTTATAGGTTCATTTACAGTATCAGAGTGGTGTTTAGATCCAGTGGCATGTGCAGAAAGATCAGGCAGTTGCTGCTCCTCCTCCTCCTCACGTTCTCTTCAATTCTTTATTTCCAAGATAGAGGGGTTGTGGTCTAGGATTGCCAAAATGATCTTGTCCATGTACTGTCGCAATCTGTAGTTGATCTCTTCCTGCTCTTTAAGGGCTTCCATGAGCTGAAACACAACATTTGGAAGATATTCTCTGAGGGTTCTTACCAGTTTACATAACAGCATAAAATTCAAACAGGTGAGAGAGCAGCATCTGCTCAGCACCACCAGATCCCCTTTTTCATGGGTATTTTACCTCCAGCTGCTCCCTGGATCTGCATCAGAAGCAACCTCCGTGTCAAGGAGGCCTACTGTTAAGGGAGGTAGTGAACAGTCATCACCAGGGACCTTTTGTAGGTCATCTGAAACATTCCCCATCCAACACACCAATCCATTCAGCATCCACACCATGGATGAGCTGCTCCATCTCAAGGCAACAGCTTCCCAACACTCAATGAGAAACCTAAATCACATGGCATGAAAAGCTGCTGAGCACAACAAGGACTTTGCTGGTTCACACTGGACCACTATGGGCTGCCTCTCTATCATGTGCATACTTCCTCTCTCTAATAAACCTACCAGGCCCTCCAAAACAACACACACTCCTACCCAGCCAAGAACAACCCTCTGAACACTCTGTGTTCTACATTAAACATTCACTAGCCCTCTGGGCTGGGAGAGGCCCCTCAGCCTCTCCAAAGGTGGTGACTGCTTTTTATACTCCACATGTTTAAAGCCAAACTAACAAAGCTGTCCAGGAGCATCAGCCCCAGAGCCTCCTAAAGCCAGTGTGACTCAGGTGTTCATTTTCATTAGCCTTCCTAAAAGTCCCAGCTGAATCTGCAGTTTGTTGCCTTCATTTTGATTCTGCAGGAAAATGCCATGATGGGAAACGTTTCTGCAGTTCTGTGAGGGTTACTAAGCCAGGACAGAGCTCTGAGGGAGGCACTTTCCCCCTCTAGAGGGGGAGTGTTTGCATGAGCCACAGTCATGAGATTCAGAAAGAGAAATAAAGTCTTTCCTTGACAATAGCAAAGCCCAATTTGCTTTTACCTAATTAGAGCTCAACAATTAAAACCCTTTATTCACAGTGCTCTGGCTCAGCAAGAAACTCAAGTATGCACTTCAAGGGACTGCCCAGGAGCCAACAGGGTCATTCGAGTACAGAGTGGGTAAAAAGGTCTGTCTCAGGAGTCCCCTTGAAGAAGAAATGAAAGTTCAGTCCAGAAGAAATAAAGCAGAAAGGCAAAACAGTTCCTTTTAATCTCCTTCATCACTAACCTGCCTTTTCCCCTGGGAGCTCTTGCATATATCCTGATCTCAGGGTGTGTCCTGGAGCTTAGAGGAAACTAAACCAGCTTGATCCAGCCCATAATGGGGTCTCTATAACATCTCCCAAAGCATTACCAGGTTATTACTTGCACACTACCTACTTTCTCCAAGAAGCCAGCTCTGCTACAGGGAATATACAGCTCAAATTTAGATCCAAGTGAGAGCTCCTTACTGAAGTAACTTAAAGCTAAATCTGGAACAGAAAGTAAAAATTTCAGTAACTACCTATGGCAATTTCTAGATGAAATTAATGTCACATCGCCATGAGACCCTGCAAGAGACAATGAACCCACTGCAGAACAGTTCAGTGAGGTTCTAACAATTCCAACTTTCTTGAGTGAGACAAAAGGAAGAGTTACACTGAAAGAAGCATCCAAACCCACTGCTGGATTTAAAGCACTTCTAACACTCCTGAGCTCCCAGCAAAGCAGATTTTTCTGTTCATTTGTCAGCTTCAGATAGTTCAACCTGGACAGTTAATGACATGGAAAAACTGCTTATTTTTGGCTGTAGTCCTTGATTCCAAAAGCACATTACCTCATCTCTCGATGCAGAATCTATTTCAGCAGCCAGCGACTGGGCTTTCGTTTGCGTCGCAAAGAGATTTTTAGCTTCATAAAGACTGAGACTTAAGATCTGTCCGTTCAGGTCATCGTTTTGGTCACGGAGTTTCTGATTCTCCTGTTGAAGGATGAGAAGAGATTGCTTTTGACTCCTTCCTACGAGGGTGCACTACAGTATAAACGGCTTCTTAAAATCACAGGTAGCTTGTTGGATGGATGACATAGGGTAAGGCTGCAACCTACCAGCACCTCTTAACCACCAGTGACAGGTCCTCCCTGCCTGAGGCAGGCATTTCCCACGGGCACAGGTAATGCTGCCTCCACCAAGAGGCTCCAGCCAGATGTGGCCTGGGGGGTCTCGTGCTTGTGAGAAGCACAAAGTGTCACGGCAGTGTGCTAGGGGTCGCAGCCAGGGGCACTCTTCAAAGCCTGTGTGTTTCACATGGCCCAAGAGGCCCTCTCCTGCTCACCTGCTTCAGCCGTTTTATTTCATGCTCCATCTCCACCTCTCTGGTCTTGGCGTTGAACTCGCTCAGGCTGGACGAAGAGCTCCTCCCACGGCCTGGCCGCTCACATTCCAGTTTGTACAGCTGCAGGTGCTCCAGCTCCTTCCGCAAGTCCTCGATGAGCTGTGGGCATGCAAGCAGGCTGTGTCTGCTCAGCCCTGCACCACCAGCCCTCCCTGGCAGCAGCTGTGCTGCACCTCTCTCCCATGCCAGCAGCACTCGCTGAGCCTGGCCGAGGTTGGATAGTCCTAGAACACAGCCACTGGCTCTTCCATGGGAGCGCAGGTCACTCCAGAGCTGCAAGTGGCTCTGATCTCTAAGCTTCAGGTTTGAGAGGCACAATTCTGTCTACAACTACCTGAAGGGACATTGTGGAGAGGTTGCTGCTGGGCTCTTCTTGCAGCTAACTGGAGACAGAGCAAAGGGGAATGGCCTCAAGCTGAGACTGGGGGGGTTAGACTGGACATTAGGAAAACGCTTTTCAGGGAGAGCGGTCAGGGACTGGAATGAGCTGCCCAGGGAGGTGGTGGAGTCCCCAAGCCTGGATGTGTTTAAAGGTGGTTTGGACGTGGTGCTTAGGGCTATGGTTTAAGGCGAATCTTGCAGAGCAGGGTTCTAGGTTGGACTTGGTGACCCTGAGGGGCTTTGCCAACCTGCATGGTTCTGTGATTCTGTGAATTCCCCTTGCAAGCACAGTAAGGAAATGTTAGGGCACACATTGAAGGCTGCAAGTTTTCAAAGAGCTGTAAACCCTTTGGGTCAGAGACTGCCATCTGTTAGGTGTTCTGCAGCATTCATCACCCCATGGCTACCCCTTCCATAGAAACACAACCCAGTCACACACTCAGTGGATGGTGGATTTGCAGCGTTCATCCTGCCCACCCTTTTTCAGATAGGCTCCCATGCAGATGAGATTCAACTGCTTGGTCTCACATCCCTCTTCACACCCACCTCCTGTGTGGCTTCCCTCTCCTTGTTGAATTCCAGTCTGTTCTGCCTCAGCTTGTCCATCATTCTCTTGTACAGATCCATCTCATCCTTCAGCCTCAGGCTGGTGTCTTCCAATCTGTCCGACATGCGTTGCCTCTCCTGCAATAGAGAGAGCTTCAGAGCCAGCTTGCAAGTGCAGGAGCCAGCTCCAGCTTTACAACCCACATCTACAGACGCAGCTGGCCGTAAGCTGGTGCCTGTCCTGGGGCATTCCTGCCACGAAAGGTGACCAGTGATCAGTTCCCCTAATGCTCTTGCTTAGGGAAGGCAAACTGTAGGAGCTATACAAGTTTGCTCTCACACAAATGCAGCTGCTGTGAAATTTCTCAGGCAGTCAGGAGCTGTTACCTCGTCTAGTCTCTCTGTCTGTGACTTCAGTCGCGTGACAGTGCATTTCAGCTCCCCATTTTCTTCTTCCAGTTGCTGAACCCTGTGTCAATAACAAAAATCTTACAGCAAATGCCTTTCCAAGTGTGCAGACATGCAGAATAACATGCTCCAAAAAGCCATCTCGCTTGCACTTGCTAAAAGACTGAACAAGAAAATCTTTCTAATCTTAGCATTTTTAATCAAGAGCTGCTGGGTGCTTTTTGCTTGCTCCTAGTGCCAACACCGCTACATGGACCCTTAGGCACTGCGGCTCCTAACGGGTATCTAAAAAGAAACAAGGTGGAAGAACCAAATGCAGACACAAGCCTTTGCTACAGCTGGTCACCATCCCCTCCTTGAACCCATGCCAAATATCCAGCTAAGCCATCTACATGGACCACGTGGATGAAAGCATTAATGCATCCTCCAAGCTTCTGAGCATTAGATATGCAATTGCACAGCTACTCTGTAGAGCTGCTAACCTGGAACCATCTGTGCGCTGCCTGGCTGAGAACAGCCTACCCTGACACGCTGAATAAAAATGGAAAAGAAGAAGCATTCTGTTCTGGGTGCCACCAAGATGTTTGTTACCTTGTATTTAGCAGCTCAATTTCTGTGCCTTTCTCTTTCTCATACTTGCTGTATGCTTCCCTGTGTCTCTTTATCTCTTCTTCCAGGGTCTGTTCTGCTGATGTTTCTTGGTCTTTCAACAGTTCTTCTAGCTCATGAACTCTAAGGAAACCAGAGCTGATTTCAGTAACAGCTTCATATGCCCTCTAAAAGAAGCGTGTGGCTTCAGTGCCTTTCTCCTTCCTCCCTATTCCTTTATTCCATTTCATTTCACCATCTCTCTTGGCATTTAATTTCTCCCAGTATCTCTCTTGGTATTTAATCTTCCCAATAAGTATAAAATTCATCTATTATTCTTTTATTCTCAGTCTGCAGAGGTGGGGACTATGATCCAGCCATCTGCTCTTGCTAGGTGCAAGAAAACAAAACAGTGGCAACTTGTAACCTTAGAGCTGCCCCTGTACAAGTCAGTTACAACTCTGTACTAAGGAACTTGCCTGGAAGGTCCCTGCCTGGGGAAAACTCAGCCCTGTTCCTCTCGGGCTTCTCAGATGAGGTCTTATCTTAGCAGCATTAAGCCATATTTTACAGGCAGAGATTTCCCTCCCTACAACTTTGTCCTAACTTTGCTCTGACAATAAAGAGAAGTGGCTGCATGCTTCACCACCTGTGAACTAGCTGAGTGTTCTCTTGTTTCAGTTTGCTCTTCAGGTCACCATTTGTCATGCTGTCGTTCTCCAGTTCTGTCACCTTTTTTTCTAAGTATGTTACCTGAAAGGAAGTGGAAAAGAATCCAGTCAGAATCTGTCTTCACACAGCCCTTCACTGTTTCCAGCAGGCATCTACCCTTTTCAGAGGGGCCACACTTCCCTGCAAAGCCAGCTCTGAAATTGTGTGAGCAAGAGGGCTTTGGCAGCTGATGCATGCTGCAGGATTTTGTTGGGTACATTAACTGTAGCACACAGCTTCTCACCTTTTCTGTGATATCATTATCACAGGAGTCTATACTGTCTCTGAACAAGTCTTCTGTGCTGCCATTACTGCTGCTGAAGTTACTGTTGTGGAAGAGTTGTCTGAAAGATAAGAAGGATAATTAATTTGCTTGATGAGGAGAGAGGAGAGTCTGGGTAGTGTCTTCCAGCCTGGCTCTGCACTTTGAACATCCAAAGCTAAAATCCGTGCAGTCATTTCAGTGACAATTACAACTGCTTAAGCCCAAGTCTCACAAGAGACTGGCAGCTGAATGAAGTCATACTGAGCACAATCAATGACATTAGTTCTAGGGTGTGAGCTCTTTGTTGCTTTTGATAGGATCTTCCACCAGCCCTGAGCTGCTTCATTCAAAGGAAGATCACAATTCTCTACATCCTTTTTCAAGAGATGCTCTTGTTGCAGCGACAAGGGCCCACGTTATGAGAGTGAAAGCAGCACTAGCTGGACTGATGGAGTGCACTATAAAGGAAGAAAGTTGGCAGGCAAGGAAGCAACTCTCTGTGTTCTCAGTGGAGCTCTTTCCAGCCCAGGAGCCTGCTCCAAGACTAGCAGTGGCTTCTATACTCTGTAACATCCCTGTGCAAGCACAGGCCTCTTCCCCTGAAAACTTGGAAGGTTTTTGCTTTCCAAAACTTGATCCTTCCCTCTCCCCCACCCTCACTCATGGTATTTTTACAGCTGATTCCACATGTATTCATGAAAAACTTGAGGACTCTTACCTTCCAAAAGCCGTGCTTGATATTTTCCTGTTAGGGCTACAAGGATATAGAAGGAATGATACAAGAATTAAACAGGTGTTTGAGCAGTGCTGGATTCCCTCTCAAGCTAAACTCCAGCTGAGTTGCACAGCAAAACATACTATTGACATTTTTAGTGAAGTAAAAAAGAAAAAGATTCAGTTAAAAGCTGCAGTTCCCAACAAGGTGAAGATGAGTGGAGCCACAAATTACTGTGATCATTAATAAGTCAATTTGCCAATACTGTTAAATTTAGCAGAGATTTGTCAGTGTGAATCAGAGTGAAACTAACATTAGAAACAGCACAAAGGGACACTGAGTTAGTGATGGACATTTATCTTGGATCCCCAGTTTTTAGATGGTTTACAACCAGCTTGTCCTTCCCCACACAGTTCCCAGGTCAGCACAGGACTCATAGAACTCAGATGCTTTCCATTTCCACAGCTCCCTTGTGCAGCCAGACTTATGTTATCTAAATGAAGGGGCAGATTCCAGAGCACAGCACTAGAACCAAACCCAAACACCCAGCTGCAGTTCTTGCTGAGAGGACATCACACCTCTGTGTGCACACAGACACAGCTCTGTCAGGGCACTGCTCTCTTTCAGCCTCCCTCATAAAAGTACCAGAGCCCTGGCTGGTCACAGGCTCCTTGCCAGGACAGGACATTGTTCACATCGACTCCTATCTGCTGTGTAACCAAGAGAAGACCAAGCACAGTATGCTCTGTGCCAAGGCTAAGCAGCCAGGCAGGATTTACCTTCGGTTTCTAGGGGGAGCTCAAAGCCCACCAAACAATTTCCCTCCAAACCCCTGGAAGCCTGCTGGAAGCACTGGAGTCTTTCCAAGTGCTCAGCACCGTTTAGAAGTGGATGGAGTGGCAGAGATAGAAACGGAAGGAAAAAGTTGAAATTGAAAAGAACCCCAAAAGTAAGCCTTGCCATGGCATTCATCTGTTTTCACAAGTTCCCCTGATGACAGAAAAAAGTCCCCCAGGAAAGAAGTACCTCTGCTGACCAACAGCTTTAGGAGGTGCATCAGCTAAGGACCTCCCTCCCATCAGGAGAAAGCAGCAGTTAACTGTAGATCTGCACCAAGCAGCATGGCAGACCTCACTTCCTGGGAAAAAATCCTGGAGGGAGCACTCTTACTGCAGTCAAAGAGCTCATCAGCTGAGATGTTGGAGTCTATCCATGCTGCCTGCACCTTCAGTCAGAAAAATACTTACTAGCTAATAAAGACCAGCATTTTGGCTGGGGCTAGCTGTCCAGGTTTGAATTCCCTACTGTTCAGTAAGCACAACTCCTGTAAGCCAGGATGGGATACAGGGAAGGAGAAGTCTCTTCCCTCCTCTGCCCCCGCTGCTAGCTGCTGCCATTCCAGGGGGCATTGCCAGAAGCACAGCAGTGGGCTGCTTACCTGTTTGCTTTCAAGTTTTTCAGCCTGGCTTCCAGATCGTTGAGCAGATTTATCTTTTTGCAGCACTGTGAGCAGTACACATCCAGCAGCTCGCTGTTGTAAACGTGCCTCATTTTGCGGGGGGTTTGGCCAGCACTGTTTGCAGGAAAGGAGAGAGGTTACTGCCCATGGAACCAACTCACCACAGCTCTGCCTCTTGGCTCTGAGTCAGAATCGCAGGCAAGGGACTTGGGGAACCACCTCTAACCACAGTTCATCTAAGTTGAAGCTGATGATGGAGAATGTGAGTCAAAACAAATCTGCCTGTGTGAGTTGAGGCTCTACAGAGGATGTGCTCCGAGTGTCAGAGGGAAAAAATCAGTTTGGGTGACTAAGAACAGCAAAGGTATACAGAATCCACCTGATGCATGTAGCAAAAGCTGCTGCATTAGCATGTTCCACCTCAACAACGTCCTACTCTTCCCACACGGTCTGGCATGCAACCTGAGCAGTCTTTCCTCCAAGAGAAAGACAGGAAGATGAAAAACAGAGTGGTCTGGCAAGAAGTAGTCACATGAACCTCCTCAGATGGTAGGATGGAAGGAACCCTAGAATGAGAAGGAAGGGAGGAGCGGACACAGGTCTAAAGAGCAGATAACAGTAGCTCTTGGCATGATAAAGGGAAAATAAACTCCAGTAAAAGAGAGCAGTCATGGCATAAAGTGCACAGAGCCCCAGGAACAGGAATGGAAAGGGCTGCATAAACCTGCAGAAAGAGAGGATGAAGGACACAAGCCAGCAGCATGAAAGGGCAGTGGAGTGCTGGCTCTGCATGTGTGACAGAGTGGTGAGGTTGGATTACAAGGGCTCGAAACAGAGGGGAGCACAGGGGGCTGCATGCAGAAGAAAGGGGTGCAGGGAGCTGGCCCTGTGTTAGCAGTGAAGCACAAGACCTTTGTGTACTGTTGATCCCAGCAGACAAGCCCTAGAGCATCTCCATGCTCAGCTCCTCCCAACCCTGCTCACCCATTCCCTTGCTTGGGAATCGGCAACTGACTTGGTCAGAGGACATCAGCACTGCAGAGACTGAGGTCATGTGCAGGAAGCTGGTGGAGTGCAGTGGCATCTCCAGCTCCTAACAGACAGCAGGTACTTGGTTGTATTCTCCAGGACATTCAAAGGCAGTATGGATGCTTGTTTCAAACTGCTCTGTCTGCACAGAGCACTCCACCTGACAGGTTAGTGCTAAGGCTTTGTGCTGTCAGAACACTAATGGGAACCAAGCTCTCTTGCAGGTCTTCTCTCCACTGCAGTAGATCTGCTGCTCAGCACTGAGCTGGTTTTCAGCAGGTAACTTCCAATGCTAGCCCCTAACTGTCTGCAACAGAAAGAAATCCCTGCAAGCAAAGCGGCTCTGTTATTCCAACAGAACCAGCAGAGCTTATCTGCTCTAGCTCTCATGAAGTGTAGCCTGCCACACAAAGGGCAGAAAAAGAGCTGATAACATTTTGCTTTTAAGGTGAGTCTGTGTAACCAGTACAAACTCTGGAGGGTCACCATGCTCAGAGGAGAACAAAATGGTAAAAACTGTTTGTTAATGAGTAAGGAGCAACCTGGAAGACACGGATGAGCCAAGGTCAGAGTAGGCGTTGGTTCTGGTCTCATCATCAGGGCATGGGCTACTGGGGGTAAAATCCACATCATCTCCTTCCCCATAGTCTTCAAACTGTTCTTCATTACTGATCAGAGAGGCGGTGGAATAAGTTGAGAGGTCAGATGCTGCAGAAGGGTTGCGAGGACTTGACCTGAAACAAGAGGTCAGAACATCTCGAGGGCCGACTTTGATAGCATCTCACCTCGCATGGCATCTGGCACCTTACAGCCTGTCCCCTCACCTGAGCTCACAACCCTCACATGGCATCTGGCACCTTACAGCCTGTCCCCTCACCTGAGCTCACAGCCCTCACATGGCATCTGGCACCTTACAGCCTGTCCCCTCACCTGAGCTCACAGCCCTCACATGGCATCTGGCACCTTACAGCCTGTCCCCTCACCTGAGCTCACAGNGTACAAACTCTGGAGGGTCACCATGCTCAGAGGAGAACAAAATGGTAAAAACTGTTTGTTAATGAGTAAGGAGCAACCTGGAAGACACGGATGAGCCAAGGTCAGAGTAGGCGTTGGTTCTGGTCTCATCATCAGGGCATGGGCTACTGGGGGTAAAATCCACATCATCTCCTTCCCCATAGTCTTCAAACTGTTCTTCATTACTGATCAGAGAGGCGGTGGAATAAGTTGAGAGGTCAGATGCTGCAGAAGGGTTGCGAGGACTTGACCTGAAACAAGAGGTCAGAACATCTCGAGGGCCGACTTTGATAGCATCTCACCTCGCATGGCATCTGGCACCTTACAGCCTGTCCCCTCACCTGAGCTCACAGCCCTCACATGGCATCTGGCACCTTACAGCCTGTCCCCTCACCTGAGCTCACAACCCACTTGCTGCTAGAAACTGAAGTGCTAAACACATCTGCTGTGTGTTTGGAAGACAAGGGCATGAGAATCTAAGAACAAGCCACCAGTGAGATAGGTTTGGACTCCACAAAGCACTTCACTTTAAAGAGCACACCTGGACAATCCTCAGTCATCACTGCCATGTGGTGGTGAAGACCACTGCTGTGGGACTTGTGCTCTGAGTACAGGAACTGTGCACGGGAGAGCGAGGAACACCAACAAGATGGAGATGCTCCATTCCACATCCAGTTTCCCAACAATCCCCATAAACCTTTTCCCACACTCCATGAGTTCCAAACACTCTCTTTTGCATGGTCAGAACAAACTTGAGCTCACTGCATGCCCTAGAGTCACTAAAGCTACCAAGCTGACCTAAGAGAGGCTGAGCTCCTGCCCTTGCTCCCATTGTGACAAAAGCTGTGTCAGAGGAGCTACTGTGTACCACAAGAAAGGGCTGCTTTGCTGCCAGAGAAGTACCCAAGAGAGTGCCAGGCAGACAGGGGATGCCAAGGGCCTGTGGTCACAGAGAGAAGGCATAAACAGATCTGCAGAGCTGGGCACCACGGGAAAGCAGCTGGCACAGCAGTTCTGAGCACATCACCTCCAACACAACAGAGCAAGTCTGCTGCAGAGGGTGCTTGGTGATTTTCCCAGAGCCCCCTGCAGGGTGCCATCTGAGGCTGGCATTTTTTACACCCAGGTTTGCTGAGCTCCCACCTCAGGCAGCCATTCAAACACACAAACTGGTAAACTCACAGTCAAATTCTTATGAACAAACCTCTTACACAAGAGGCTGACATCTAGGGCCTGAAACATGCTCTGCTTGTGAAGCCCTGGAGCTGCCCAGCACTGCTGCTCCTACTGCAAAGCAGAACTCAGTGCTTCTGTGCTGCGGACAAGGCACTGACCCCACCTGCTGACACCCTGTGCACACTGGGCTAAGTCTGTCTCTGTTTCAGTGCAGAGTGCTCCAATCTGCAACTCCAGCAGCTGAGCCATGGCACCAGCTCCCAGCACCTCAGCAACATTGCCTCACAGGTTCCTTCTGAGTCTACCTGGACCCTCTTAACCACTGCCTGCAGCTGAAGACAAGAAGATTCCTCTTCCTGTAATACTGCACTGGTGAGCTGTGAACAAGAGATGCAAGAGTGTTCTTTGGTGGATGGTGCAAGCATTGTTTGCATATCATTCCCTCCAAAAGCAATTAGCAGCAGAGGAAGCCTGCCAACGTTTCAGTTGTATGCTCTTTTGTTTCTCCTGTTTTGATGAGATCCATTTATAACCTGCAATTCATTTATCTAATTCACATTAACAGAAATTAGGGCAAGTCAGCCTGGCACACTATTAAAGGATGAAGATCCTGAAGATAGGAATACTCTCACTAGAAACAGATCAAACTTTTCTATGAAGGCTTCCTGGTTGGGAGGTGGATTAGTGAGACAAGACATCATTTTAACACCTCCTCATAAAGAGCTGCTGTGCCACAGACACTCTGTGTATTGTTAAGGCTTTGGGGGCCTCTGACCTGTGTACCTGCAACTGCTGTTTGCATCTCAATGTTACTGCACCAGGTCTTCCTGATGCTTCCACCAGGGCTGGAGGTAAATGACCAGTCCTCAGCTGGGGTGATGCTTGTCCATAAAATCCACTCTCCAGCACAGCGTCCCTGGAATCAGCACCTGCCAACAGCCTGGAGCTTAGCAGTTCCTTATCCCTGGTGCATTGCCTGGCTGCAGCTCTGCAAGCAGTCACCACTGCCAGAGCTGCCTGCTGCTGCCACTCAGAACTTGTAATTTACAGTTATTCCTAAGTTTTGCCAAACTGCTTGGATTGAAACGGGCCTTGTACAGGGCTGTTTGTAACAGTCACAGGCTGGAAACTCTTGAAGCATCACACAGCCTTTCTCAAGGGGGTTGCTAGAAGCAGATTTCAACTTTTCTGAAGGAACCTTTCAGGTCTGGGTGATGTTTTTAAAGGCTATGTTCTGCTCTTCAGAGCAGGACCTCAGAGGGATGAGAAGCCTCATAAGGATCTCACTGCTCCTTGTACAAACAGGTAGCATGGTTTGGCCAGGGTAAAATCCTCCATTGTGTCCTAACAGAAAGCCGTGAAGCTTCCCATGAAGCTTCCCAAGTGTTTTCCCAGAGGTACCAAAGCTGAGAAGGCCTCAGAGTTCTATGAGCAGTAGCACAGCAGCTCTAAGTAGTTCCTGCTCAGCCTAGAAGGAAGATACAGGAGTATAAAGCCTCTCCCAACCCCTCCACAGGAGCCTGAATGGTGGAGCTGGAGGAAAGAGACTCACTTCAAATACAGTGGGAGTAAAACTCACCACAAGGACAGATGCTTTGAAGAACTGGGAGTGGCAAGGCAGGGAGATAAATTGGATAAAGAGCTGATAAAAACTGGAATTCTCTTAATAAGAATCTCTGGGACTGCTTGGGCAAAAGGTAGAACAACAGATCTCAGACAGCTGAGAAATTCAGGAGTGTAGGAATCAGGCTGCACAGAGCATCTGAAAAGGCTCAGAGAAGGACTGCTTCAGCCATGGAAGAAGTTCCAGAGCCACAAAGCAAGACAAGAAGCCAAAAATAAGGCAGACAGGGCAGAGGCTTACAAAGCAAGCCTGGCACAGCTCAGTCCTGTGGTACTGCATTAACTCAGCTCAAAGCAGGGTTAAATCAGGTTGGCTCCTTCCCCACCCCACAACCAGCTTTTTTACCAGCACCCCCAGGTACCCCCGGGAAGAGTCAAGTGAGGGTTACAGACCTGTGTTAACAGCAAACTATGACAGACACAGACATGGCAGCACAGCTTGTGTTAAACACAATTCACTGCTCACAACCAGGGTTACAGAAGATTAGAAACAGACAGAGAACTAAGTTGGTACACAGAATTGCAAAGCAGATCTGCAGAGCCCACACTGTCACAGGAAGTACAACAGCCTGAAGCAGCATTCCCCATGCTGCACTGCTTAGCAGGAGGTGTTTGCTTCCACTGCAGCACAGACAGGCTATGGGAACACAGAGCTCCTCTCTCCTGGGGATGCTAACAAAGTGACCCATTCTGGAGAGACCCAACAGTTCAACAGGCAGCACCCAGTAGTGCTCACAGAACACGCCAGAAGGAGCCAGGGCTGAGACTGTTTAAGCCACTTAAGAGGGCTTGAACATCCATCTCCCTTACATTGCAAATGGATATTAAGGTTCTAAACCCTTCAGGAATCCTCAGCCTCCCCCAGCAGGGATTAGTCACATCAAGGCTCCTTCCTCCCTGCTGCCGCAGGGCAAAGCCACCACTCACTTGTCACCGGGCAGGAAGAGGCCACCGAGCACTCCATCCTTCTCCTCACTGCGACACCCCTCGGAGGCCTCGGAGCTCTGGGCACTCTCGATAGCGCTGTCCATGTCAGACTCATGGTGAACCTCCTGCTGGGCCAGAGTCATCGCCTCCTCATCAGCAAACAGCTCGGACTCGCTGTAGGCGCTCTCGCTGTCCAGGTAGGCACAGTCCTGGATTTCACCACCCTGGGGAAAGGAGAATTGGGAGTCGATTCAGATCATCCTTCAAGGACGCAGGAGAAGCAATAATCCAATCTCTGGATGCCCTGGGAAGCAAGAGTGATAGTGAATAAAAGCCATAAACAAGTCTGAGCTGCTTTAAAGAGCCAGGTCCTGCAAGCCCCATAGGCAGCCTGCACATTCCAGAAGAGCTCAAATACTGTCTCTGACTCTTCTATAGGAGATAGGAACACAACACCCAGCTATAAACTGCAGTCAGTTTTGCCCTAATTTACTATTAAACTAAGCTGGAAGCAATAAATGCCCTCAAAGTTTAATTATAAAAAGAGGGATCCTTTGAAAGATGATAATCCAGGAGGTCCCTGAGTTAGTCCTGTCATTAGTAGCATTGATTAAACAAAGGTAAGCCAGAGGAGTCTAACAGTTTTACTCTGTCTTTGAGGATGGGCAAAAACAAAACCAAAGAGTTGGCAGGTGTTAAAACACTTATGGTAAGTCTTGGTGACAATCAAAGATGTAAGAGAGTAGGAATAAAGAAGCCAAAGCCATCTGTTCCTGCTCCTTGGAACCACAAGTCTTGATTAAGTATCAAGTCAAATCAGCCTTCATCCTCATTACTGCAATGCTTTGCTCTTGCTGTTTGTCCCCTCCCTCCTGTTCTTGCCCCAGGAACACTCACAATGGCTAGGACAAGCTCTGCCTCCTATTTGCTCGTTCCCAAGGGACAAATAAAAATTCCTAACTGAAAAATTCAAGCCCAAGGTTTCCCTCTGTGCTTTGATAGCCAGCCACACAGCAGTGCTTTGACAGCTCCCCTCCAGCGTGCCACAAGCAGCCAGTCACGCCAGAGCAAGCGCCACAAGCAAGCAGCCAGCCACGCCAGAGCAAGCGCCACAAACGGCCAGCCACGACAGAGCAAGCGCCACAAGCAGCCAACCACGCCAGAGCAAGTGCCACAAACAGCCAACCACGCCAGAGCAAGTGCCACAAACAGCCAACCACGCCAGAGCAAGTGCCACAAACAGCCAACCACGCCAGAGCAAGTGCCACAAACAGCCAACCACGCCAGAGCAAGTGCCACAAACAGCCAACCACGCCAGAGCAAGTGCCACAAACAGCCAACCACGCCAGAGCAAGTGCCACAAACAGCCAACCACGCCAGAGCAAGTGCCACAAACAGCCAACCACGCCAGAGCAAGTGCCACAAACAGCCAACCACGCCAGAGCAAGTGCCACAAACAGCCAACCACGCCAGAGCAAGTCCTGCAAGTGCTCTGATTCGCAGCTCCGCTCCAGAGCTCACCTGCAAGCCCCACAGGCAGCCTCCGCAGGGAGCTCTTGCCGGCAAGGTCAGGCACTTCAGGCTTAGCTTACTGGCACAAGTAACAAAGAATTCATTCACAGATACACCTCATACTTAGGCCCAGCTGCCAGCCCACCCAGGAATCCCGAGGCACTGGCAGTCTGGCACCATCACAGGTACCGGTTGCTCTTCTGATGTGCAGTTGTCTGGCATGGTGGCACTGCTTGCAGCACACAGCTTCGAGTCGACCTCTGCAGCCTCTGGACACCTCTAGGCTACAGCCATGAAGACTTAAACCTGCTTTTGCAGAACTGGTGATGTTCTATGCTGGTGACACCCATTTTTCTCAGTGCCTTTTTTCACCTCTGCACGAGAAGTCAGCCAGAAGCTGCAGCTTTGAAGATCTGCACAAAGTCTGCTACTGGAAATGTAGGTCTCACCCTCCATTTTTTTCCTGAAATACCAATTTATGACTCCTGGCATACAGAGGATTCAACCCAACCCCACTTGATCAAATCTAGTTAAGCCAGAAGCACTTAAGCAGTCACTTGCAGCATTTGAATCTCCAGGCACACACTCAGAGCAGCTACCTGGATGCTCTCCTAGCTGAGCTTTCAACAGCTCCTCAAGACACACAAGTATTATCACTAAGACTTTTCAGCACTCTACAACAAGCAGCACATCTTATGAGCCCTCTCCCTCTTTTCTGTGTCAGTATTAAGCCTGAACCTTTCCCTAGGTACTGCTCCAAGAGGTGTTCAAAAGGATTTTTTTTCTGGTCTATGCCATATAGTATCTCTGGAAGCCACAAGGCCTGATCCAAACAGATTTATAGCTCCACAGTACATTCAGCAGGGCCACCAGCCTACATCCAGTGGGAGCTGCTGGTCTTGCACGTCAGGCAGCTGTGGAGACTGCCCTGGCCCTGCTGTAGGTTCTTCAGCTCATCTTCTGACCTGCACTTTGCATCCTCACAAGCAATTAGAACTCGTTAGTAGGCACAGAAAAAGTAAAGATGGTTAAGGGCAATTAATATGTTTCAAAAGTATCCAGGAGTGTTTATCTAACATTTCCCCAAAGGTTCCTCCTGCATGCTAAGCCCCACAGGCACAGAGCTCCTGGTTCCCTTAACAAGTTTAATGTAGTAACACCCTGAGTGCTGTTCTGAAATTGCACCAGCTGGCAAAAGCCTGATCCAGTAGGGAAAGAGAGAGGCATGGAGCACAGAACATCCCTGAAGGTGGAGTTCACAAATCAAGGAGGAGGGGGAAGAGGAAGCTCTTGCACAGCTCCTACCTCCCAAGCAGCACATCTTCGTCAGAGGTCTTGGCAAAGTCTCTGTCTAAGCAAGTTTTTGCAGCAGGAAAATCTCACTGGTATTAAACAAATTAACACACAAAAGTAAAGGTCAAGAAGATCGTGAAAGACTCCCTTTTTGTTCCCTGTAGGTAACACCACACATTTGCTTTTTCTAATAATAGCAGTCTAGAGGCTCTTTAAGTAAGTCCATTAGCAATTAAATGTGCAGTGTCATCTACAGAGGCTAAGGGCTCACTTTGCTTTCCTGTCACTTTCTGGCAACCTAACCTTCACACACCTACTCGTGTTGAGTCCTGATCTATAACTGCAGCACAGATGGAGCCATGTCCATGCTGGTCAGTACCAGGTATTCTTTTTTCAGGTGCAGTTGTTTTGCTCCCAAACTGGCACTATTTAACAAATAAATGAGGGGGGGAAATAAGCTTTTGGAGGCAATGGCTCCTCCAAAGCCTGAACACCTGCTTTACAGCTTCTGAAATACATCACTGCAAGACTTGGAACCTCTCCTGGAAGCTGGTCCTGCCTCCTGCTGCCCCATCCCCAGGGGCCGATGAGGAACAGATAAATGAAGAACACAAGTTCAGCACCTCCTTTGAGGAGCTCCCCATCAGCAGTTCTCTGCTGCTTTCTCACCATAGGAAAATGGACATAGCACACCATGCCCTGTGCTGCCAGCCTGCCCCAGCCCACAAATCTAGCACCTACCCCACAGATGTGTT
>VWZE01010410.1:968027-1002303 GCA_013396675.1 Eubucco bourcierii
CACACATCTCAGCTGCTCTTTCAAGAACCTGGCAGCCAGATCTCAGCCCTTTCAGAGCAAGTTGCATGACAAACAGTCCTGCCATGGAGGCTCAGCTCCAGCAGCTGCATTAGCTGCTTATTTATGCTTTTAAGTGCCCACCGTGCCCCCACAACCAGGGCTAAACATCACTGTTTCAGCAAGGTGTACAGAAACTAGAACAGTGCCAGCCACTCTGCTGAAGCCTGCATGACTCTGCTGTGGGTAGAAACTCCATGCCTGGCTATTAAGCTTTAAGAGCTTCGGGGTGGGGAATCACTGCACCAAACACCCCTGCCGTGCAGCACAGAAATCCTGTAAAGCACAGGGCTTGGATAATCACTCAGGTATCTCTTCAGTTCCCTTGGCAAAACCAGCACAGGGCTTGGATAATCACCCAGGTATCTCTTCAGTTCCCTTGGCAAAACCAGCCTTCAGTTCAACTCTCATCATTATTTCCCCTGTGGTCTAAATAAATAACCAGTAGGAAAGAAAATAGACAAAACACCTTTAAAACAACTAAAACAGGTTAAAAAATCTACTACAAGAGGTTGAAAATGGGGCACCTTGATAGTAAACAATACACAGACATCCACACCTCAATGACTAAAGCCTTAAGATAGAGCTTCAGCTCTAATTGTTCAGTGATCGGTTTCTCACAGGACCATACCTTCAGTGATGCCATTCAGCACAGGCTGCTTACAGACCACACCTAAAGAAAATCAAACTGCTAAAGAAGAAGGGAGACAAAAGGGGAAAGGGAGGGGAGAGGGCAGAGTGGAACAAAAAGCCTGACCGCACAGCTACACTCTCAAAAGATTCCTTCACGGATAACTACAACACTTCGGGTACTAAATTAGAGGCTGGCAAGGACAAGTATTACTCAGGTAGCCAGAAAAGAGCTAACTCGAGTTTAAACAGTGTGGTAAAGCCAGGAGACACTTCTCTCCTGAGTCATTTGTTTTCAGCGTACATGCCTTTAGCTGAAACCAAGCAAGAGGTCCTGACGACCTGCATATGAATCACTGTGTTTGTCATTCTGCAAGGCAGCTCCCTTCTCTGTCGGGTGAGTCAAAAGAGATGAAGTTGCTGCTTATCTTCTGGGAAGATTCACATAGGAAACGCCAACAACGAGCGCTAAAGTACCAGCGACACAATATAGCTGCGGGTAGCTTTAAAGCACTGAGTACTTTGCACTTTATCTAATCGGATGCTCAAGATAACTCCAAGTGCTTCCCAGGCACTTGGCCAGCCGCTCCTGCAGCGGCTGCTGAATATTCAGCAACAGTTGGCTGTATAGAAGCACCTGCTGCCCGGAGACCCCAGGCCACTCCACAGAAACGAATGAACTCCCTGCCTCGAAAGAGGCAATTGTGTGGCTGCATTGAAGCCAGATGAGTAACACGGCCGTGCCTTCGCGCAGCCACCCCGAGCAGAAACGGGAGCCAGAAGACAGAGATTCCCATGGATTCCTCCTGATCCTTGTGGGGCAGGACAGCGCCGTCAGCATTAGGTGGGTATGGGAACAGACCTCCCTCTTGCCCTGCCGTGACCTGCCTGGGCTTTCCCAGTTTGGAAGCAGTCCCTAAAATATGCAGATAAAGCAGCTGAAAGGGAGCAGCTTGGCTGGCAGGCTCCACGACCTGCCTGCATCAATACATTCATGCTGAGGAGCAATCCTAGTTCAAATTTGCTCGCGTCACAGCCAAATCACCAGCACCCCTGACATTTAGACAGCCTCTCAGTGTTCCAGAGGAGACAGGGAAGAAGAGAGGATCCTCGTCTCCCACCACTGGAGCAATCAGATTAGCAAATGCTCGAACAATCGCACACGACCAGAAATAAGAAATGCCACAGGCACTGCCCTCATCAGGACTCTGCCCCTGATCTGCCCCCATCCCACAAGCTGACTGCGGGACAGACACAACAAGTCTGTGTCCCTGTACCCTCCCCATCATGTTTCTTTCTAGAAAAGTGCAGAAAAGTCACCTCACCACTACTAGAAGGCAAGAGGTGACACATAGAGGTGTGTGCCAGGCTTGGTGGTCTCAGATGAAATGCCACTCACTGTTGCACATCCATCAGAGAGAACATTCAGGTTCTCTCCTCCTCCAGCAGCCACCGCCGTGGAAGGCAAGAAGTGTTCTGCTAACTGCCGTGTAACAAAGAAGGTGTGAAGCGTTTCTCACCCATGCGTTCAGAAACACTGCAGCGGTTGCACATTTACACCTAGTGGGCTACCAACATGTCGTTCAGTAGCGATTCTCCCCCAACGCATTTCCTTTCCTTTCAGTTGTCAGGCAGAGATGGAGGGATGCTGATCTACCCTTTGATCTAACCAGGAACAGGAGAAACTACGCAAGAGGAAAATGCAGAAGCAGCAAGCGAGACCATGCTTCTGCTTCCAGGAGCAGGCTGAGCTCTCGCCCACGCCGCTGCGGTCGAGCACAAGGCAGAGCAGGGGCTCCACGGCAAGGAGGCAGCTGCAGGTAGGCTGACGGGGGATGGAGGAAGGCAGAGACACTGCTGCATCTCCTGCTGCAGCAGGGAAGGACGAGTTTCCTCTACGGCGGAGTTAAAAACCTCCGAGTTCAAGCTCTCTGTGCAGAGCACGGTTATTCCACTAAGCTGTTCAAACAAGAAGCTATTTTAGGGCCACAAGTTCGTTTGTTCAATGCAGTAACTTCCTCTGACTGCTGAGTTACTCAATCTACTATTTACAGCTCAGTTAAAGGCAAAGTTTCACATACTGCTGCTGCGGGTACTGGAGGAACTGCTGGGGCAAGTTTACTCCTCAGATCCGAATCCAGGAGGGAGTGCTGGACAGCATCCTGGGAAGCTGTGGAAGATCCCCAGGCGGAGGGCAAGCTGCGGCTGTGCTGAGCGTGCTGCCGGCCGCCAGCTCCGGCACCGCACCGCAGCTCAGGCACTCCTGCAGCTCCCGGACCACCGTTTTGACTGAAGGACCTAGCTTCAGCTTCTGGGCTGTTCACGCTGAACCACAAGAGCAGAGGGCACGAAGGCTCTGAAAGGCTGCTTTGTGCTCTGGATAGGAAGTTCAAAGGGAAGTGCAGCCTGGAGCCAGGCAGGGAACGGCAGGAGTCAGGAGTGTTTACACTCTGCTACCTGTCACTTTAATTGGCCCTAATAGACGCGCCAGACCTCGTCGTGCACACGGTCTAGATCCAAGCGCTCCTTTTCACAGGTCAATGCTTATGCTCTGAAAGTTTTAACATTAAAAGACTTCAGCAGACTGCTAATTTGATCTTCTAAAGAGAGTTAAAAAACAACTCAAAACCAACTAAGAGAAAAAAGGCTCCTTCCCACTGCTTTGAAGTTGCGCCCCATCACTCCCTGAGCTGCTTCCCACTGCAGGACTATCGGACATCAGTTGGCGACAGAATGATGAAGATTGCTGTGCCAGGGGCTCAAACCAAGAAGCAACCTTCTGCAGAAGGAAAAACATCCAAGACTGCAGTGTTGGGAACAGAAGTACCTTGCCTTCATCTTCAGCATGGATGGGGCCAGCACAGAGGTCAGGATAACCCTCACCAGATTGTTTGGCACCGTGTCCCAACCCGGACCGGGGCACTGGGAGCTGCAAGGCAGCTCCCATTCTCTTTTACATAGCCAGAAAGAGGGGTGCAAAGTGGCACCATGCAGATACCCCACGAGGATGGCACAAAGGTCACTCAGGAACTCCCAAGCTGTCCACTCCAGTAAGAGTGACAACAAGAATGAATTATGTGAAAAGGTCTCTGGCAACATTTAGAGTGTGAAATGCTTTTGACTGCAAGCTGCCAGGCCTCTGCAGGCTGGTGGCACAACCCTTCCCATACAGCCAACTGCTGGGACAGCCCCCAGCAGGTACCTGCCTGCCACCCCCTCCTCCAGGTAGGGCTGTCTGTTGAAATGAGCTGTGGTCACCTCAGCATCCTGGGGATGCTGCAGTCCTTGCTTTAAAGAAGCTGGTATACAACTAAGAAAATCATTACTCATATTTGCCTAAAAAGATCTGCACAGCAGATAATAAATGTGACATAATTAACCCTCTTGAGAAGCCTTTGCCTTGAGATGAGACAGTTGCTTTCTAATTTTAAAGTCAGAACAGCAGTAACAGGGAGGGAGGAAAACGTCAAACTTTTAGCAGGGATTGTTCCCTGGGACTGAGTCTGAGGTCTGCCCACTGAACCTGCCCCTGTGGGCAATGGGGACAGGGAAGGTGGCTCTGGCATCTCACGGGCTGTGTTGTTTATGTTGGCATGGACAGCTGGTGACAGAATTATGAAAAGTGCTGTGCCCTGGGCACCACAGAGCCAGACACAGGCCAGATGTCACAATGTTCCTCACACAGGAAAGCCACAGCTGCAGAGTCCATGGTTACAAGCACCCTAAAGACACCTACAACCAGCCTTAATACTAAGGCTGAAAGGTAAGGTCAGGTAATATTCTTCTGAAGCCATGCTACAGGTGGATATCTACACCACCTCAAAGAGAGTTGGAGGCTGCTTGCAAAGAACTGTCTTTATTTTAAGCCCAAAGCACAGCACTTGCTTCTCAGTTCAGTTCCTTCATTAACCAAGCCAAAGTTACAAGATGCTTCTTGCAACAGGAGACAGCTGAGCTCACATGCTAACTTGTTTTCCTTTAGAAGCCTCAAGGTCACCCAATCCAGGAGTCAGTAAATAGCAAAAAACTTGCATCATCCTTGCCCGTGGGTGCTGCAGGCACATGGGTGAAGAGCTCCTTGGGCAGACCGAGTGCTGCTGCTCCAGCCCACAGCTAGGGACTCCTGGTACCTCCACAAGTGCCATTAGGTACAAGCTGTGAAGAACAGCAAGAAGTTGTGCCAGGCAGGAACAGTTCTGCCAGTGCCTAAGCTAATGATCTGCAGGAGCCCTGGCCAAACTCCCTTCCCCTGAGGAATTTGGAAATGGCAATATTTGTATTCTCGTCTATAGTGCCTGGCCTCTAGCAAAGAAAAGGAAATAGAAACATCTAAAGAAAAACAAAGCAAACAATACTTTTGCCTCATAAATTGTATTTCTGTTTTCTCACCCACCTGGCTTAGATTACACTGCAGTGTCCAGAGGGGAGGAATGGTTGGGGAATGGGAACACTTTCAGACCCCAAGAGGCAGAGAAACATCTAGAGTTTCCCCAGCACAGTGAGAAACCCAGCCCTGCTTGATGAGGAGTAGTTTACATTGGCAAGCAGAGGGAAAGCATTTAAGGATGTGGCTTTGCTCTAGTGTATATGGAAACACTTCCCAGAGCTCACTGGCCAGTCTGAATGCAGACATGCCCAAAACCAATTTACTTCATGTCTAAGAAATACTGGAGTGGCTCTGACGAGCTCCTCATTAGGAGGAGGAAGGAGCTCCAGGACCTTGTCTATTTGTCAGCTGGTGGCTGGGCAAAGCACAGGTTAAGTCATCTCTGCTGCAGGAATAACTGGAACTGCAGCCTTTATGCAGCAAGGCTTGCAAGCACTGTTGTTTTTTCTTAAGATCTTCTGTTTTATGAAAGACATTCTGTTAAATTTCAGAAGAAAGGCTTTCACATACCTGCTCTTTTATGTTCTTACAAAGTGAACACACTTAGTGGTAGCTGCCAAGCACACCAGAGTACTCAGCACATGACAAACACAAACTGAGAAGCCAGTGATTGTAAATCTGGCACAGCCAAGCAAACTGTTTTTTTTCACTTAGATGGTAAAACACAAACCAAGGCTTATTTCAGAGTGTACAGCTCTGCACGGGCAGATGTTTCTACCATTGAACCTGCACAGACAAAACAAAGGGACCAAGTGGAAATAATTTACAACAATATTTGTTTGCACACTGAGAACAAGATTCAAAGCAGAGCCATATCCAAAGAGCCCTGCTACTACCCAGCAGCATTATCTGTGCTGTGTTGTCAAGAAGCACTCACAGAGCATGTCCGATGTTGGGTACAGTGATCACCTAAATGACTATGGAACGAACAAAAGGAGCTCCATTATTACACTGCAGTTCAGAATTTCAGGGGTCAGCTACCCAAGCAAGGTGAGCATTTCAGAAAATTAATGCTTAGATAATGGTTCATTCTGCAGCAACCCACGATTAGTTTCACAAACATTAAAAATGCTGCACTAGGACACTGTATTCCAAAGACTCAAAGAGTTAAGATCGAGGAGTGCTCAACACATGTAGCTGGGCTGGTTAATCAATAACTGAGGCAAAGCTATTCCATTCCCAGTGCTGTTTGGGCATGACAACAGCTTTGTTTTGCAGCCTTTGCACATGGCTGAGATCCCCCAGCCACCGTGGGGGTGAAAGCCCTGACAAGGGCTGAGAAACATCTGCATGTCAGGTGGCTTCTGGAAGACTTGCTGCTGTTTGCAGGGATTCTTCAAATAACAAAGTTAAAAGAAGCCCATTAAAAGAGCTTTTAAAAATGCCTCAAGACAACCACATCTAGCACTGGGACCAGCTCAAGCTTCTCTCCAAACAGCCAGCAGAAATTCTGCAATCTCCTTCTGTACCCCCTTGCATGATTAGTGTGCCACACTGCTGTGTCTGGTGGGGACACCACGTTATTGCCCCCTCCTCAAAAATCAGAAGGGCCACAAGCAGAAAAATCACTCTCATCACCAACAAGGTCACAGTTTATTTCGTACTGAGAATCAAAAAACAACTAAGGAAGGGAAATCCAGTCCCATTACTGGGGAGCAACCCCACACTCAATACAGCATCTGTCTGGGATAAGCCTGTTTTGAAGGGGAGCAGCTATGACAGCATAGTAAAAAGGACCCCAAGAACCACAAATTATACTGCTAAAAGGGCTTCAATACAGGTGCCATGAAGACCACCATCTGTCCCTCCTCCTTAATGTAAGTAGTTGAATCAGTCAAAGAACACAACGGTAAACTGCTATCCCTGCCCCCAAAGCCTCTAATCTCGCAAATCTACCAGACGAATGAAGATTATTGCTACTATCAAAGCAGCAACACTCAACTGCCACCCAAAGCCCAGTGCTAGCAGGGCACGGCACAGCCTCTGCCCGCCCTGGGATCTCTGCCGTAGGTCACTTCTGCTTACCAGAAAAGCACAATCGTCCATCTCCATTTCAGACACCACAAACTACTCCAGACCAAGAACTGTTAACATCTCCTGCTCTCTTACTGCGGAAAGCTTCAGAGGAAGCTCTCTGCTGCGAGCTGCTTGCTTAGGCACACAAATCAGGGCCCCAGCTCCGCTGGGTTCCGCCGAGCAGGGCAACTTCACCTCACCCACCGCGGCAGGGCCAGACGGGTCCCGCATGAGGGCTGCACAGAAGCACTAAGGCTGGAAAAGCCCTCCAAGATCTGTAGCCACAGGAGTGGCTGTCGTGACAGCCACCTACCAACCGCAAGTCATTTTTTCCTGCCTATGTCACCAGCGAATGCACTCAGCTGGGTATTAAAAACCTTCAACGCTAAGTGGTGGCAACCCAAACCCTTCGCCACTGCCACAGAAAAATAACTACGGTACGAGCCCCTCGCCGGGGTTCGCCCTGGAAAAGTACACTTTTCTGCTATTTCCCTCTGGCAGACAAAGCCCAGGGATTTGGGCATCTCCAGGAGTCAGACCCGAGTGCCAGAAGGCTCAGCAATGCAGAGGGCACCCCCTTCTCCCTGCCACCCCCACTCACCCTGCGGCTTTCCATTTTCCCCAACGCCACACCGCTCCAGGACCTTCTCACCTCCGCAGCGACTCCAACCCTTCCGCCCACACCATCGTGGGGTGCAAAAACCCTCCTTAGGCAAACAAGAGAGAAAAAAACACCACCCCCCGCCAGGTTTCTCGCTACCTGCCTTATTTCCTGCCTTCCAGCTGCTCCGTGAGACCCGCAAGGCGCCGGTACCGCAACAGAAAGGGAACGGAGATGCTCTCTCCCCTTTCCTCAACCCCAACCCACGACTCCGGTGGAATTCCACGGCCGAGCACGTTTCCCACCCCCCAGCTCCCGCCGCCGAGCTGCTCCACGAATCCCTTTTCCCCCACGCCGCAGCTCTCGGGGCGGGATCCTTCTCTGCCCCTCAGGAGAGATCCTGCCCCGGGGGCTGCAGCCTGGGAACCCCCAACAGCGCCCCGAAACTTCCCTCTCACCTCACACGGAGCTCCCGCCTGCGCTTCCCGTACCTGGCCCGGCTCCGGGACGCCAGTGCCGTGCCCACGCCCCNTGAGAAATACCCTCCCCCGGTTGGGTGCCGCGAGTCAGGTCTGAGCGCTGGGTGCTGCCGCGGGCTTGAGTCCGAATTCTTCACTTTTACCCCAAATTAACCCCAAACAACTGACAACAGAGCTGCCTGGGGCTGCTGGGAAATCGAATTATCGAGTCTTTTAGGTGGGAAAAGTCTTGTATGATCATCAGGTCCAACCATGAACCAAACACTGCCAAGCCCAGCGCTAAACCACGTCCCTCTGTACCGCACCTATGTACTCCCCAAGAGCTGCTGTCTAAAGAAGGAAGGACATGTGGCTTGGAACCCGAGTGACTCTAAACATCGCCACCTATACCTGCTCAAACCCAGGGCAGCCAGAGTTCCGACATGGGGTGGTGGGAAGGAGGAGGGCACTGAGCAGCTCTGGGTGAGGGCAGGTGAAGCATGGCCACCCCCTAGGCAGGTGCACCCACTGGTGTGTGGGGCACTAGCTCCTCGCTGCAGGTGGTGAGTCTGTGAGGACCACATCTGACACACCAGTGGGGGAATTTTTACAGTGCTTTTAGGTTTCCAACAACTCATAAAGTGAAGGCTGCCCAGGGGACACAGTCTCAAATTGTGCCAGGAGAGGTCTAGGCTGGATGTTAGGAGGAAGTTCTTGACAGAGAGAGTGATTGGCATTGGGATGGGCTCCCCTGGGATGTGGTGGAGTCACAGTCCCTGAAGGTATTCAAGACAAGCCTGGATGGGGCACTTAGTGCCATGTTCTGGTTGATTGGATAGGGCTGGGGGATAAGTTGGGCTGGATGAGCTTGGAGGTCTCTTCCAACCTGGGTGATTCTATGATTCTGTGACCCCTGAGGACAGCGAGATGCTGGGTCCCTGGATGGGGACAGTCCCTGGGCACACCAGAGTATGCTGGGGATGACATCTCCTGCCTGATGTGCCCTCATTCCTACAACTGGGTGATGGTAAAAGGCATGCAGGGCCTCCTCGTGCTGGTGGTGCCAATCCAAAACAGCCTCGGCATGCTACAAAGCAAGGCAGAGCTCGTTAGGCAGCGGCGCCTGGTTCCTCCTTCATTTGAATCCCTTTAGTGGCAAGATAAAGCAAAGCAGGACAAAAAGGCTGAGCACACTCACAGTGACTTTGTTGTTTTAAATTCACTTCACTTCTTTGAAGTTGTGTCACTTCCTATGGACTCTGTTTACTGTGCTAATGAAAAACTAAATGGAATCTGTTTCTGCAGCTTTGCAGCAGAGGACCCAAAGGCAGAGGGTAGTAATTGAACAAACATTGCCCACAAAGCTCCTGTCCAGTAGCCAAGCCCTGCCCTTACTGAGTGTCAGTTCTCACTGAGCATCACATACAGAAGAAAACAGCACCCTGTGAGCACTTCCCTCCCAACCATAATGGCACTGAAAGAAATGGAAAGAATTCCCAGCTGGATCAGGCCACATTCCCAAACCTGCTTCTGGATATTCCAGGAGTGTCATGCAAAGCTCTTGTGGACTGCTTTAGTGAAGTGCTTGTACGCAGAGTTACAGAGATGCTGATTTAAGGATCAGTTAAGTACTTTATCCTCAAATCTTTTAGACTTGACTATGTCCAAAGACAGGGAGTTTTTCAGAGAGCAGAGAGGCCCAGGAGTTACTTGGAGCAGAGGATAAGGAAACGATAAGAAAACAGACCACAGCACCAACAACAAGGCCATTGGCTTGTCACTGGCCACTGGCTCAGGCTTCGCTCAAACCCACCTCCCAGTCCCATGTCCTGGGTGTCACCTGAGCCTGCCCCATTTTCATCACAGCCACTTCTGAGTGTAAAGTGTTGCTGTTCCAAAAGCCAAAGAAACTCCTTAGCCTCATCCTTATATGCAAGGTTTAAAGCAGCCCATGGAACCTGACCTTTTACCCAGCCAACCAAAGCCAATGGAAATAATTCCCCGTGCTGAACACAGTAGGTGGCTGGGGGATGCCTTAGCTTTGGTAAGTGTGCAACAGCACCAGATGAAGGTGAAGAGCACCTTCAGCCACCACACTGCTGCTCTCAGGTGTCTGAGGAGGTCACTCAGATTCAGCAGGGCAGGTCTTGGGGCAGAACCCTGCAGATCCTGGGCTCCCTGCCCTGGCAGTGGAGCTTTGTATCTGGGGACTCTCCCAGCAAGCTGAGCAGCAGCTGATGGTGAAGGGTGTAACAAGGATCAAAACCACCTCCCAGACATCCTTCTCTTCATTACTCTAAATGGAGCCATTTTTATAGACAGACAACTTCATTGCTTATTAAATAGGACACTTCTATAATCTGCCTCTCCTGTCAGCCCTCACTGTGAAAGAAACAGCTGTATGCCAGGGGTGCAGTGCAGAACAGACCAATCACAACTGGCACAACTACTGGCACAGGACATTTTTCAGCGGTTTCCTGAAAGCTGCTAGTAAGGAGTGTGGATATTACACTGCTCAGGCAGCCTCACAGCACCCCGTGAAATGGTTCCTGATGCTTACAGAATGATGCCCAGACACAGCTACACTTCCTATAGCTTCTGAGAAGTAAAATGGAAATGAAATGTTTTGCAGATCAAGCAGCAGCAGTCAGAACCAGTAGCATACTACGGATAGTAAGAACCTAGCACAACTGTGTGGCACACCTGCTGCATGTGCTACCCAGGGCTCTGCCATTTATTATGCAGTCATCAGGGAGAAGAAATAAATGTCTCACTGATACAAGTGTTCCTTAGGTCCTAGAAGATGTACAGGTTTGAGACAATCACTTCTTATTAAAGAATGACTTATAAAAACTGCATTAAGTAATAACCACAGCTATAAAACAGGCTCATTTCTCACTTTATTAAAGCTAAGCTTGACTAAGTGGAGATTGTTATAGGCTGGCTTTGACAGCCATTGAGACAAAAACTTCATTTTTTAATTTTCATGGTAAAATTATTTTTTTCTACTTAATATGATTTGTTTCCTACAAAGGGGAAAAAAACAGATCACACTGCCAGGTTGGATGGGACCTTGAGCAACCTGGTCTGGTGGAAGGTGCCCCTGCCCATGGCAGGGGGTTGGAACTGGATGATCTTTAAGGTTCCTTCCAACCCAGCCTGTTCCATGATTCCATGATCCCAGCTGAGGGAGGGCAGGTGGCCATCACTGTCTCCTCTTGGAGCAAGATACCTGTGTTACCTGGATTGACACAGAGGTTTAATGACTTCATGCCTAAGAGCAGCAAGGGTGAGGAGGAAGGGCTGCATGTCTGCATGGAATGCCCAGCAGAGCAGCTTCTGCTTAGTAAAGAGTAGCAGCTGCCACTTAAATGAGTCAGCATCAAAAGAAGATGTTGCAGGAGAATTTTTCCCACATGAGATTGAAGATCTCTTCTCTTGTCATAATTTGAGGCATCTGTGGAATTGGTGCAGGTTACTCTAGGCCTCAGGCTTAGTTTGCGTGAGGAGGATCTGCACACCTGATGTTTTCTGACTCCATCAACAGCAAAGCCATCCAAAGGTAGATGAGGCCCCTGGAAAAGGTAGGGCTCTCCCTCACACTCAGTTTCCATCTCAATTCATCTTGGTTTTCCCTAAATCTCACCTGTCACACATCTGCCTGCACACAGTGGTGTTTGCAGAGTTCATGTGCTTGTGAACCCTCTGCAGGAGCCAGGGTTAGGATAGTGACAGCTCCCTTTCTATTTATGGGGAGTGTATTTTATCCCCATTCCCACAGGAAAGAAAAGAGATGACTACACTGGCAAAGGGTGCTTGGCACTGCCAGATCCCACAGATGAATGAAGCTAAGCATGTCAGGAGACGTCGGTTCAAAAAACTCTTATTCGGGTACTAAGAAGATTGCTAAGTGCAGAGCTGAGTGCCTAAGTCACAATCACCATAACTGCTGGCTTCCAGGAGCAGGCAGAGTGCCTGCTGAAAGCAGAGGCTCCTGGCCAGGAACAGCTGGGCAGGGTATGCTGTGGAAAGGGTTTACGGCAGGGCAACCTGCTGGCTTCACACAAAGTACTGCAGCTCCTCCTGGAGCGGTTCTGAACAAAGGCTGGCACCTCCTCTGCTGTTCTAGAGGCAGAATCCTTCCTCTGACTCTCACTAAGGCATCACTCACAGGCTAGTCACCCTAATGACAAGAAACTGGAGCTGAAATGTGAAGAACAGAGACTAATTAATAATGAAAATAATGAGATCATCAGCATGTATATACCAAACCTGCATCTTAATTATCTCATGAAAACTGGCAACTCCAATCATGCCTCAAGAGCCTTTAATCATCCTCTCTGATGAATATTGGTGGCTATTTTGTGCAGATACTTAAGCCAAAATACCTTTTGTGTGAGTTTTTCCCCACCAGTAATAACCACCCAAGATGCTACTGCACCTAACTGCTCTGCTTCGAAATGAGATATTGCAGACGAGTAATTACAGCTGGTCTGATCTTCATCTCATCCACTCTCATCTTATTTTGCAGTGCCTGCTTTGAAGCAAAGGCAAGGAGACTGGTGTGAATTACTGCAGTGTTATTACAACTCCCTTTTATAATGACAGCACAAACCAGAAGTGATCCCTAATTAAGGCAGTTTCTGCAGAAATGCAGGGAGTGAAGCGTCCCTGCCCCAGAGATCTTACAATCAGAGCAGGCAAAGACAGACTTTGAGGTAGGGAAAAGTGGACAACGAATGCAGAATGAACTCTCCCAACTGCAGTTTGTTCCCATGATGTGTTTGGAGGGAAGTCAGGAGGAGGCTGAGATAGGATGAACACAGGAAAAGAGTGGGGCTGCTGAGCTGAGGGCTGCAGAGGGGCACGAAGCAGGCTGCGTTTACAGCCTCTTCAGAGCTTTCTGCAGTTTCTCCCCTGCTCTCCCCATCCAGGAGGTGAGGAGGTCAGCTCTAGACTTCAGCAGCACAGGAACACTGCTCTGGCTGGGGCAGGCTCAGCCCATCCCCTGCTCCCACTCCCACGTGTCTGCAGAGAGGCTTATTTTGGCAGCTGTGGAAGCAGCTCTTCAGACTCTGCACCATGGGGTAGACCCTGGGGGTCTGTTCTCCCTGTGATCCCCACTAACATTAACAAGAGCAGAGTGCATGCTTGCCTGCTCTCCTCAGGAACGTGGCAGGCAGCCTGGCAGATCAAACAGCAAGGGTCAAGCAAAGGGCTCCCAACAGAAGGTCTCAGTGCAGAGAAGAGCACTGAGGGCAGGATGGGGCTGGCTGAGGCCCCATTAGCATCAATTCCTTGGGCCTATAATGAAGTTGGACCTAAGTCTATGACATGCAATTACAGCATAAAGACATTTCAGGGGACTTAACCATTGCTCTCTCTAGAGATGAGCTCCTTGCAACCTCTCTGCCATCAGCAGGTTACACTCTGGTTGCTTAACGAGGTTGCATTTGGAGGGACTTTCTGTGCTCCTCTCCAAAAGCCTGGGGGACAGTGAGTGAAGCACTGCGAATCCAAAGGCCAGATAGTGGAACAGGACACATAACCTTCTCTGGAAAGCAGCTTCTGTTTTGCTCATCACTGCAACTTTACCATTAGGTTTCTAGTATTGAGCTCTGAAGGAGTCTCCTAGCAGTAGCCGTGAGTCCATGATTAAAGCACCTCTGTCAAAAGCATTGCAAAAATAGGTTGGGCCCAAAATCTATTTAGCCCTTCTCAAAATGCCCAGTAATGAATCTTTAAAATTAAATACCAGGTTGCATGAGCAAATTCAAGTGCAAAATATGTAGCAGGCCTTTAGAGATGGGCTGTGCAGGCTGAGGGCATGGACAGGGGCAAGTGTGAGCACCCCTCAGGCACCAAGGTAGCGCCAAGCAGCTCCATGCTGCACCAGAGAGAGGCAAACACATTTACTCAGCTGCCTCTGCTGCAGCAAACTGACTCTGCTCCTTGTGGCTGCAGGAACAGGAGGAATTTATTGTCTGCTTTGCCCGAGCAGGAGTGAAGAACATCTTTTGTGAATTTCAGCTCTGACCATATTTTCATGACAGAGAATCACAGAGTGGCTGAGGTTGGATTGGACCTTAGAGATTGCCTACTCCAAATCCCCTGCCACGGCCAGGGGCACCTCCCAACTAGACCTGGCTTGCTAGAGGCCTCATCCAACCTGGTTTTAAGTCATCCAATGTGGTTTTAAGGTCTTGGCCTCTACTCTGTATAACATCACTTGTTAGCAGAGGGAAGGCAAAGGGAAAGAATCAGCTGGCCAGGACAAGAACTGTTGATGCTCACTGGTGGCTGACAGTTCCCACACAGCTAACAGCAAGGTTGCAGAGCATCCTGAAGCAATTAAAAGCCTGTACTAAGCTCACAAGTGCAACTGCACTTTGGTCCTACTCCTTGTTTGCATGAACACATCCCTTTAATGACCCAGCATGTCCCACTGGTCTGGATTTGCTCAGGACACAGCCTGGATGGTGCTCAGTGTATCAGCAACCATTCAGAATCTGCTTTAGTCTCCCTGATCAAAGTGTAGTTTCATGTCTTATTTATGGCTACTACTAACAGCCTGCTCTGCAGACAGAACTATTTATTTGCCCTCCCTAGCTTTTCTGTGGTGTTCATCACTCTGACATCTGAGTGCTCTGCAAAGATTAATTTATCTTCATAAAGGCCCTGCAAAATGAGAGAAGATGGCATTCCCATTTCACAGATCAGGAGCTGTTGCACAGACAGATTGAGGTCAAACATTTCCACTCGTGATGGCTCCTAATAGGAAATGTCTCAGATCTAAATTCTTTTAGCTATCCCCAGATACAACACCAAAACAAAACCCTTCTAGGTGGTGTGTCAAAGCAGAGCTCTGACTGGCTCCTCCAGGATTTGCAGGAACAGCAGAGGAGTAGGACCGTAAATGCTGGTTACTGCAATCAGGATGAAAGCTTTCTGGCTGCCAGTCTCAGGAACACTGAAAACCAATACAGACAAGCCCATGTGAATATAAAACACACCCTGAGCCTTCAGTGAAGCAGCAAAGCACACCCTGAAAAGCTATAGACACAGGAATTTTTCTCTGCAGTTTACAACACAGGACCAAGTCCTGGGAGCACAGCTGAAGGCAGGAGGAATTGCAGGTTCTCTCCACGTCTTAAGTTCTGGCCTGTTAAGCATGGACAAACCCAGCAAGCTTTGTAGTGTGGAAGACCACCCTGGGAAGGAAGGCTTTTGTTTCATTAGTGGGTTAAAAGCATCTGCGGATCAAATGTGGCAGTGTCAGCTTACAGCAGGGAAACGCCGCCCAGGGGACTCTCCGGACTCATCTTTTCAACGGCTGGTACCTCTCTGTCGGCTTTAATAAAAGGCAGCTCCAAAAACAAAGTGCCCATGTGGCCCCAATGAAGCAGTAACAATCTGCACTCACTCACCAGGAGGATTTGCTTTTAGCAGCAACAGCTACGGAACAAGACATCACTCAAGACCTCCTTCACTCCTGCTCGAGAATATGAGGCCACTGCGCCCGAAGCACCTCCGTGCTGCTGGAGGCTGCCCAAGCCAGGACAGTGTTGAGGCTGATTGTGTGTCTATGCAACAGTGATGGATCAGAGCTTGCAGGATGTTTGATCCTTCCTCCTCTGTTCTAAAATGGCCACTTTTCTGTCTCAGAAGAAAACTTTTCTGATAAAGCCACTGACTCTTTAATGCAGCACAGGCATTCCTCTCTGCTGCACATCAGGATCTCTCTCTCTGAAGGCCACAGAAGTACCCTTCTGTTTTTAGCAGTTGTTTACAGTTTAGGAAGGCACAGCAGGTTTACAGTTCAGGAAGTCACCAAGACTTGAGATAAGACACCAAAAGTTGGGGTGAGGAAGGACATGGAAGGTAAAAGCAAGTCTCTTTCATCTGTTATTCCTGAAAGACATCAAACTGCCAGAGCAAATGTTTGTTAGTTGAGACTTCTGATACACCTCAGGCTCCCAGACTGATCATTTAAATTACACTGCACATCAAGGTTTTATTTGTTTGGAGAATTGCAGCTGAGGCCATTAATCTTTCCTCTATCAATCCAGTGCCAGCTCCACGCAGCACATACCAAGTAGATGGAGCTCCTTAGAGCTGGTCATCTACCCAAATGCCATCAGCACCAGGAGCTGGCTGGCACTAGGGCAAACACACCCATCAGGAACAAGCTGGCCCTGACTCAGGCCTCTGGCACTGATAGCTCTGGTCTCTCCACCAAGGCTCAGTGAGTTTCCCAGAGAGAAGATGTTCTAAAGAGCAGGAGCTAAACTGCTTGCTGCATTTGAGTGTTTTCACAAGACCCAGTTGGTGCAGGTCTGCCTACATCAGGGCCTCAGGGACTCTGCTGCCTTACAGTGATCTGGGAGATCTCACAGTGCCAGAGACACTGCACTGCCACACCAGCTAAGCTCCCATCTTCCACAGTCACCTGTGGCTGTATGGTGACAGCAGAGTGTGACAGAGCCTGAATCCCCAGCCCTCTGCAGTCCCTGGGTCACCATGGATACAAGAGAGGGATGAACTGGTCCATTTCCTGTGACTGCACTTCAGTGACGCTGCGGTGCTCAGCTGTGTTCCTTATTTTCCACTCCTTGGCAGACTCCTGGCTCTTCACCAAAGGAGGAACCAGATGTTTTCAGTTCCTTCTGCCTGAGAGACACTGCAGCACTGGTGAGCAGAGGAGCTGCCTAGTCAGGTTGAGCACATGTCAGTAACTAATGTTAATAAAATGATCTCGGCCTAAGTTGCAGCTGCTGCAAGCTTCTGTATGTCTGGTTCAGGATTAAAGTGGGGGTTAGGATCTTGGGTCATGCAGAAAGTCAGGAATGGCTCCAACCATTAGTTCTATCCAGAAACAGAATTTTCATTCTTGGATATGGCTGAAAACTAACAACCTCCAAAGTATTAACATCTGGGTGGAAAATGCCCACGGCTTTGTACAAACACTGCCTGCACAGCACTCCCGAGGCAGGGCTGGATGCCACAGAGTCCCTGTGAGAAACAGCCCAATTTCCCAGTCACACACAGGCAGAGTCACAGCTGAGACACCAAGTGCTCTCACATGAAGTGCATTCTAGCCTTAAGGACTCGGCACAGACAACAAAACGATGCCACTTCCAGCCTGGGCCATCCCCAGCACCCTCCTCTGCCTCTGGGATTTGGGGCTCCTGCTCACCACCCACTCGCACTCACACTGAAACGCAGTGAGCCAGGTGCTGCCAGCAGCTCTGCCCCGCAGCAGGAACACACAGCAAGTCAGTGCTCTGCAGCACCGGAGGGTGACAGCTCAGTACATTCCATGGCAGTGCACTTCGGAGCTTGTTACCCTGTCCTTAACAGAGAGCAGCTGCTAACCGCTGCTGGCTTTGTCACAACTCACAGCTGCATGATGACAGGATCAGTGGGAAGACAGAAAGAAAAGGGTTTTGCATCATGAAAGTGGTGCTTTGTAAAACAACCTTCCACAAAAGCAGAGAATAAAAGGGAAAAGACACAGGCAGAAAAGTTTTTTTTTGCCAAGCCTTGTGACCAGTGATGCCCTCTTCCTTTACACCACTCTTGCCCAGTCAGCATTTGGTTCTGGTATCAGCCAAGAGCCAAACTGGAGGCTCCCTGGGGACTGTACTGTGATAAGCAATGAAAGCCAGGAGCTAAGTCAGCAGAGTTCAGTGAACACAGACAGAGTGAGCAGCAAAGGGCATCTACTAGAAATGGAGCTTCTGTGAACAACCAGTTGCTCACAGGGAGTTGTTCCCCAGGTGTTTCCACTCCAAAGGCACAGTAAAAGGCTTAGAAAATCCTGTCTTGATGCTACAGCAAAGGGCTCTGTGCAGGCTATGGCAAACCAGACACCTAGTGCAGGGATGAGCAAACAAGAGGAGGTTTTCTTGTGCAGTCACTTCATGTTCTAGCCTTTGCTCTGGCCCAGCCAGCTAGAGACAGAGCCTCTCTGGACACAAAAAGCCCAAGATCCCAGACCACAAGACATAAAAACATTTCTGTGCACTGATTGTCTCCTCACAATAACCTCATTATCACAGCTGCCAATCAACAGGACAACCCAGTCGCCAGCATGGGAACTATGATAAGAGATGTTCCCCCTCAAATGCATTTGCTGCCTGGAACAACACCAGTGCTGGCAGCTTGCACAGAGCAGCAGGCCCCTCTGAGCCAGAGCAGCAGGCTGTGCCCTGCCTCTGCTCTGCAAGGGATGTGGCACACGAAGAGTTTCCCCTTGGCTCTGTAGCACACCGCAGGGACTGCTGCCTCAGCCCCTGCAATTCCATCCCCAGCTAGCACTGGTTTGGAGGGAATTGTTTAAGGACCAGATGCAGAGGCTGTCCTTTAGCTTTTTGTCCCCCCAGTGGTGATGGCCCTTGAGAAGCTTGATAAACCTGAAGTCCTTTTTCCTTACAGATCTCCCAAGTGACTACCCAAAACCTAAGTATTGTCAGCTGCTCACCTGGCATGAGACCTCTCAGTGGTTGAGGCAAATCCTCACTTCACTGCTAAAGGCTGTCTAATATTCCTGAAACATGGAGCTGCTGGAGGAGGTCCAAAGGATTTGGGACCACGAGGATGATCAGAGGGCTGGAAAATCTCTCCTATGAAGACAGGTTGAGAGAGTTGGGGCTGTTCAGACTGGAGAAGAGAAGGCTCCAGGGAGACCTTAGAGCTGCATTTCAATATTCGGAGGGGACCTACAGGAGGGACTGTTTAGAAGGACTTGTCATGATAGGACAAGGGGCAGTGGTTTGAAACTGCAGAAGGGCAGATTTAGGTTGGACATCAGGAGGAAATTCTGCACAATGAGAGTGGTGAGGCACTGGCACAGGCTGACCAGGACGTGGTTGAGGCTCCATCCCTGGAGACATTCAAGGTGAGACTTGATGTGGCCCTGGGCAGCTTGCTCTAGCTGGAGATGTCCCTGCTGAGTGCGGGGGAGTTGGATGAGCTGACCTTTGAGGGTCCCTTCCAGCCCAGTCTGCAATCTGTCACTCTGGATTCATCACTCGTGTCCAGTTATGATCTCTGAGCTCCTCAGCCACTGCTCAGGTGGTGGCAGAGTGAGAATCTGGTCCTGGTTTATTGAGCTGAGAAGTGAAGTGTCTTCACTGAATTTCAGGAAAGTTCTGTCATCACTCTCCAATGGACTAAAATAATCCTCCCCAAGGCAGAGATGTTAAAACCCCATCAGACACCTTCAACATCCAGGGCCTGAGGCAGGACCTGTAACAGATGGACTCAGAGGGCTTTCTTAATGCTGGCTGTCAGTAACTGCAGTGCCCACAGTGACAAATGTGAGGTATTTTCGGTCTGTTCTGGGATGTTAGCCTGGTCTTCATCAGCACTTTTTGCTACACTTCCCACTGACACAAACCCACAGCACTCTGGCTGTGAGGCCAGGGCTTGTCTAAATGTGCAGACACACAGCCACAAGCTCCCTCCAGCTGCAGGATTCTCTTTGAGTAAAGTTTGTAGGATTTTGGGCTGGCCTGGCTACCTGCAACCTGTGTCTGTCCATCTGCCTTGCCTCGTGCCTGCCCCAGCACCCAAGAATATTCTTATAACTGGCATTGCTCAGTGGTTGCATCTTAGCTAACCTGGAATTACTGTAGCCTAATTCCAGGTTACCTCTGGCCATGAGCCAGCAATGTGTCCTGGTGGCCAGGAAGGCCAATGGCATGGTGGGGTGGGTTAGAAGAGGGGTGGTTAGTAGGTTGAGCAAGGTTCTCTTGCTCCTCTACTCTGCCCTGCTGAGGCCATGTGTAGAATGTCAGAACACTGCACAGATCAGCATGTGCATGAGATCTTTACTTCCCAGCTCCAAACCTGTAGCACAGCTACAGGACCACCTCCAGAAGCCCAGCATGGTGAAACAGCCTCACCATGCTGTGATCCTTGGCTGTAAGCAGTGCAAGTATTTGGAATCTAATTCCTGTGGCCATTTCTTGAGGTTGCACACAGAGTCCTAATGGCTGCCAGAAGAGCCCTGTGGTAAACACAAACTGTGATAACAGCTTGACAAATGCCAGCTGATGTAAAATGGACCCATTGTGTGTCTTTAACTGGAAGCAGTTAGGATTTCATGTGTGTAATCAGTGGTTTCTCCCGGGATCTTTGCAGTAGTTTCTGTGTGTCACAAGTTTATTCCAACAGAGTTCATTTTTAGGTGGAAGGCACTAGGAAGGACAAAGGGAAACTTGGGGTTGTTGCACAGGGAGCTGGGTGCTGCTGTTTCATGAACAAGGAGCTGCACTGGTCTCCCCAGACTGCCCCAGGAGAAGCTCTGCTCAGCAGCTGACTCTGGAGGTGCTGTCTGGAGCTGCAGGGCGAATGCAGAACAAGGGAGGATGTTCCGGGGCCACACAGCTTGGATATTATCAGACACTATCTTAACACTTGGATGTGGAGAAAGAGTAGCTACTGCCATTTCACTGCAGAGAAAGGTGACAGGGAGAGGCTGTGGCTTTTCAAGGTGTTCAGACACCTCCTTCCCACCCTCTAATTGCTTCTGCTCCACATTGGAGTGAGGAATGCTCAAAGAAACACTGAAAGGCTTTGCTGAACAGCAGGGATACAGCCTAGGTGGTCTCCAGCTCCAAAACTACTTCCATGTGGCTTCTCCAAGCTCAGGCAAGAAAACTGTGACAAAACCAGGACTCAAGATGCTCATTTCCCTGCTCTTGCAATGCCATCCCTGGGGCTCTGATGAAGAATCTTGCTAGGATGGATGCCACACAGCACTAAAATGATCCTCATCTGGGAAGTATTTTCCTCACACACTTCAATCTCTGAGCAATGGGCAGCTACTGGGAGATCCGAGGACTTCACAGGATTCATTTGCTGCTGTGGCAGAGAGGATGTTTCCTTCTGCATCTGTGTTTTTGTTCACTGGTGCTCAGACAAATGACTAAGCCGTGGGCAGCGATCTGGAGCGGCAGCAGCGCGCTGGCTCCCGGGCACACAGCACTGCACTTGTTTGTGAGGGTGGCTGATGGGGCCAATTGTCTGCCCTTCCCAAGTGATATTAGCATTTTATCATTAAATCACAGCCAACATCAACACTGAAAGTCTCCCCAAGGCCTGGATAAAGTACATCACAGAGCTCCTCAGCTGAAACCAATTTTTCAGTTCCTGCTCCTGGGAAAACTGATGGTTTTTTGACATCCAAGGATGCTACAGCAAGCTGGCCACCAGAGACAGGCAGCCCACAACCAACCAGTGAGCACCAGCACTGCTCCAAGAGCTGCTGACATCAGTGGCAAACCTTCTTTTCATTAAACACACTTCTTGCATTAGCCTTCCAAACCCCCACTGAGTTACCTTCTCTCATGCTGAGTCTCAGCTGTGCTACACAAACATCTCACTTGGTCTGAACTGGTTTTCCTGGTAGGTGTTGGTGCTGCCCTGCCTGGGGACTATGCTGACCATGTGAGGAATGGCTCCTCCAGGCAGGCCAAAGGTTTCCCCAAGGCTGGGAGGCAGGGTTGGAAACTTCTGGGACTCTCTGTCCACCAAGCTTGAAGAGCAATGGAAAGTGTCCTCCCAAATGGCTTTGCTCCTACAGCTCTCGGAGAGCTGCTAGCTCCTCCTTGCCATCAACAACTGACATCTTTCAGGCTCACAAAGAAATGCTCATTCTAAATGTTGCCATTTCCACGCAGCAGTGAGTAGCAACAGACGTGGAATGAGAACTTCAGATACACAGCAGCTCCACCAGAAGGTTTGCATTTGTGCCTGTCCTGCAGACACAGCAATGGACACCGCGTGTCTCGGGCAGGACCTCATAGGTCTCATGGGTAACGTGTCCATCACCCCAGAGACAAACCTGCCCTCCCTCTCTCCCACCCTCTTTGCAGAGCTGGCTCTGAGGATGCTCACACCAACCTTCCATGTTTGTCTTTTAATACCTTTCACTTCTCCCATGTTTTAGTTGCTTCCATTTTGCATTTGGGTGGCCAAAGCTCAAGAGAAACAAGTCCAAAGGCTTTCTCAAAACCCAGCACAACAGCAGGTGGCCTCCTCCATAGCAATCACACATCTTATCATTAGACAAAAGGAAAATGAAGGAAATAATTGCAGTGTCCATGCAGGGCCTCTGCTGTCAATTATCCCTGACGTGAGGTGTCTGCTCCCATTCCTTCCCGGCGGCTCAGCCTCGGGCAGGGAGAGACAGCACTGACAGCCCAAGGATGGATCAGCATCACCAGTCACCCCTATCTGATGTCCAGCATGACTGAAGACTGGCTTCACCTGCCTGAACACAGACATTTAACGGTCCTGCCTAAGATACTCAAGGCACAGCTTCTCCAGCAGCCCATGCCCACACAGCAGCACCACCTAACCACTGGCACAGCACCCCTCCTGGCTTCACAGCCTGCCCCTTCACCTCCCAGTGTGCTGGGCTTGTTGGGATGCCTGTGCAGCTGCAGCTAAAGGTATCTCAGTCAGAGCCATCTCCCTCTTTAATAACCTGAGATGCTCTGAGCTATGTGATCCATCCTCCACTCAGTCCCTCTGGAAAGCCCAATTTAACTGGAACAGCAATCACAGAGTTTCTCCACCTGAAGCCCAGAGGAATGCACAAGACCCAGGGGACTTTTCCTGCAGACACTGCTGGCACCTGGGAACTCCTCCCATGGCTATGCAGGCTCCTTTAAAGACAGTTATTGGATTACAACTTTCAGGATCAGTGCTTTATGCTTTAGGCTCTGTCAGACCTGTTTAATCAGCTGGTAATGTGACACTTCCTTCTGTAAAGGTCTGAGATCTACTTCCCTGGCAACAAGCCTTTTCCTCTAGGAGGTCAGCCTGGATCCCTGATTTCTGATGAGCTGCCGGCAGCAGGGAGATGAATAAATGAAAACCCATTGGGATGGTTCTTATTTCCAAGCAGACCTGACAGGACATCCTGCTTGGCAAGGACATCTCAGTGAGCTCCTGCAGGCTGACCCATTTCAACCCCAGGCAGCAGGAGAGGCTGAGCTCAGAACTCCTGTCTTTCTCCAAAGTCCCACTGGGTTTAAATGCTTGAGGTAATTAAGGAATGAGAATTGAATCTCTAAAAATAAAAATCAGAGGTGGCTGTCATGATTTAACCCCAGCCAGCAATGAAGCATCACTCAGCCACTTGCTCCCGCTCCTCCCAGTGGGATGGGAAAGATAACTGGAAAAAACCCCAGTAAAGCTCACAAGTTAAGAACCAGGACAGTGGCACAACAAACCTCAGGTACAAATGTGAGCAGAAGTCACCACGAGAGAGATGTTAGGCTGGAGGTGAGGAGGAAGTTCTTCACTGAGAGAGTAATTTGTCACTGGAATGGGCTGCCCAGGGAGGTGGTGGAGTCACCGTCCCTGGAGGCATTCAAGGCACGTTTGGACATGGCACTTAGTGCCATGGTCTAATCTTGAGGGCTGTGGTGATGGGTTGGACTTGATGATCTCTGAGGTCTCTTCCAACCCTTGCGATACTGTGATACTGCGATACTGTGATACTGTTATTGACTGCTCTGGCTTACCAAATAACTGCCTTGCAAGGTGCCTCCAGACAGGAGTGGTGCTCAGATGAGGAGGGAGTTTTGACAAGGGCTTGTAGTGATAGGGTGAGAGGGAATGGATTGAAGCTCAAGGAGGGCAGATTTAGACGGGAGATTTGGAAGGAATTCTTTACAGTGAGGGTGGTGAGATACTGGCACAGGTTGCCCAGGGAGGTTGTGGCTGCTCCCTCCCTGGAGGTGTTCAAGGCCAGGCTGGATGAGGCCTTGAGCAACCTGGGCTGGTGGGAAGTGTCCCTGTCCATGTCATGAGGTTGGAACTGGATGATCTTGAAGGTCCTTTCTAACCCAATCCATTCTATGAAACTATGAAATATTTACTAAGGCTAAGAATTTAGCTATCATCATCTCACCTGGGTACAGTGGTTCCTTGCTTGGTGGCAATGCTGGAAGCACCTCCTGCCCCTCTTTTATACAGCAGACCCCCAGATGAACATCTCTGGACAGCCTCTGTGCAGCACACAACCAGGCAAAGCCAGTTTTGTTCTTCTAGCATGCAAATCCTGTGTGCTGCTGATTGCTCTGCAGAAGCAGCTTTAGCTGGGACGAATGAAAGGCAATGACTAAAACATTGTATGAAATTGATTTAATAAGGTTCAGTGATTGAAAGGGAAAGATTTCCCCTAACAATTTGTTACAGGTCAGATCCAGGCACTGTGACCAGCTCTTGCCACCAGCCTAACTGAAATCTGTGCTGTGAGTGGGGGTAACAGCCTTTGCTCTCAGTTAACCCTGAAGAACAGCTGAAATCTTTTTAATCATCCTGAATTATCAGCCCTTCTTTCATCTGGTTTTTCAAAAGGCCTGGATGTTTATCCAGCCATTAAGAATCACAGAATGATTTGCAGAGGTACCATACTTTGGGATCATTCATTAAACTGCATGTTTCAAAGCCAGGACTAAAATTTGTATTTCATTTGGAGGACCTGGGCAGGAGTCACCTACAAACACCCACTGCAAGGTTTGCACCTAGTGCCAGCCCATCCTGGCACAGACTGCTGGCTGCAGACTGAATTGGATGCATTTGGCATTTCCTAGGTTTTGGTTACAGCTGCAGAAACTCCACTTCTGCCATTCTGGCTTATACTGACCAGCACCTCCTTTAGAATTGCTCCTTATGGCATAACTGAACTTGTCTGTAGGGAACAATAACAGCTCAGGGGAGCTGAATGAGATCTGTGAGTCTGGATACAGCAAAACCTGGAGCAAACCAGACCTTGGGTTAGCTCTGTTGCATGTGATCTGAAGGTCTCGGCGGGTTCTGCTGACCTGGTCAGTGCCACTGACTGGTCTCACCCCAAAGGCAGCAGCATGGGTGGTGTTACCCAGATGTGGCTCCCAGCAAGAGGCAGTGCCTGGGCCGCAGAAGGCTCCATGCAAAAATCTTCTCCTGATGAAAATACCCCTATTAATAAAACAGTAGGGAATGCAGAAAAGCGGATTTCTCTCAGAGTGAGATGTTTCTCTGGGAGCTCCCCAAGGAGCCAGCAGCAGCTTGTTATGGAGCTAACATGTCTTTTACTGCCGCAGCCACGTGAGGAAGGAATATTTCAGAGTTGGGAGCAGCAGAGAGAGGCACAGAGCAGGAAAGCTGGGCAAGCACAACGAGCAGCTTCCAGTAACACAATCCACAGCTACTGGAAAACCTCCTGAAAGGTTCTGAGCTTGAAACAAACCATGACCTAATTAGGTGGCACTGTTACTGGAGAACAGAGGAAGGAACAGAAAGAAATGAAAAGACTAAGGTGGGAGAGACAGAGAGGCCCAAGTGCTCAGCAGCCCAGCCAGTTACTAAAAGAGCACATTTTTCCCTATGGGCAAAAATGGGTTAAGAAGGTCTCAAAAGCCTTGTAACAAACAAGTGTTACAGTGGATTGGGACAAGACATGACAAAGGTGTGATCTGTTCTGCATCCCTCTCAGAATAATTCTCCATTAGTCACAGCAGCAGCAGCACAGTTCAGAGGCAGCTGCAACCCCTGAGTCAACAAGAGCCTGGTTTGTGTGCACAGGCCACTTGGGTGACACATGGCAGTTCTCTGTGGGAGCAGGTCCAGCAACTCAAAGCCAAGCAGCACTTACACACTTCAAGTCATCACAAGAGGCTGCAAGGGAGTAATCAGGAATAACCATGTGGATACTGCCACGCAGTGCACAGACACAGTGCCTCTCCAAGGCAGGAGGGCCTGGAAAGCCCAAACAGTAACACACCACACACAAGGAACTCACCACCTGAACCACCTCTGCCCAAGGGAGCCGAGGGACACTCCTGCCTTGCCACAGCTGTGCCAGTCCTTAACACCAGGCCAGACTCTCAGCTAGGACTCACCAGCCCAGTGCTGACTTCAGCAAGCTTTGCTGGCTTAAGTGGCAAGATTCTGGTCTGACATCTCCCCAGCGACACTGGAAGTGGAGCAGAGCCAGGCCAGCCAAACTCTTGTCACTTGTCAGGCAGAGAGGTCACAGGCAGCCACAGCTGACTCCCCACAGCCGCCCCGCTGGGCGCAGCTCCGGACAGCCGCAGAGCTGATGCGCTGCAGCAGGCTCCTCTGGCCGCCGCCCAACTCCGACAGCCCTTTCCTGAACTACACATCCCTTCAGAGACGGAGCCGAAGCGACAAGGATCTGGCCTGCCCATCAGATGTGTGAAGCCTTTGAACCGAGTTTCTTTAAACTCCAGTCCTCCCCACACAAAGCATTTGTAGCGCTGCCCGATCAAAGAGCGTCGATGAATCCAGCCCTGGCTCCTTCCTCCCACCGCAGCGCTGCCTGCTCCCCAAGGAGCAGACCTCAATTCTTCGCTCGCTGTAGTCTGTGGCTAATCTCCTTCATCCTCACCAAAGGGGCTGCTGAGAAGTGCTGCCGTGTCAGGGTGTGTGGCACAGGGCAGGCCTTGCCCCTCGCAGAAGGACAAGCAGACAGACTCGGCCCGCAGGGAGCCGCTTGACTCACGGCCCTGCACAGGAGCACTGTGCGCTGCTGCCAGCTGCCTTCCTCGGGACACAGCTTCAGGCAGCTGAGCTGGGCAGGAATTGCAGATGAAGGAGCTACACCACTGCCCTGGCCTCTGCTCAGAGGACCAGATGAACCCCATCCTTGGAGACAGTCAAAGTGAAACTTGATGGGGCCCTGAACAAACTGATCTAGTTGGAGATGCCCCTGCCCACTGTAGCGGGGTTGGGCAAGATGACCTCTGAGAGTCCCTTCCGGCCTGATGCATTCTGTGGTTGTGTGACCACAGCCAGCCCAGGCTTCTGCTGTGCCTGCAGGTTCCTCAGCATGTGCCACCTCTCTGCACAGGAGAGCTCAAACCAGGAGAGCAGACACACCTGCAGTGATTGCTGTTTGCATCAGCACCATGGGAAGAGGTTGCCATGAGGACAAACCAGCCAGTCATGCCCACCCACGCCACAACCAGCCCACACGGGCACGACGCACGCCAGGCAGGGAGGGCTGTATGGGCCTGCTATGGCACACAGGGACATGAGCTCATTCTCCAAGGTCACACTGAGAGGCTATGACAGAGGCTAGAGGTGAATTCAGACACTCCTGTCCTAAGCCAGTCATACAGCTGCAGCCTTGCCCCCTCCCCTGGTTTGGTGCCTCTGTGGGGCTTGCATTTCCACGGTCACTTTTCAATGCATTCAAAGTAAAGAGAAACACTTCAGAAAGCAAAAAAAGCTCAGAAGCAACAAGAGGTCACTGCAGGTTCTGTGTCTGCATAGAGCAGACAGCTCAGCACAGCCCAGTCCCACTCAGTCCTCCTTCTCAGAACGACTCTGCCTTACCACCCTGCCTAGGGCAGCACTGCCAGGCTGCCCTGTTTCATCAGCAGAGCAGGAGGAGAGCTGCAGAGCCCAGGGAAGCCCTGTGGGAGCCGGAGGAGGCTGTCCCTGCTCCCTGGCTCCGCAGCTAGCTCTGCTGTAGGTAGCACTGCACACAATGAAAGGGAAGGGCTGGCAGTGGGGGCAGGGGCAGGCTCTGCTCTCCCTGGCATGACGTTTGCTAGGGCTCACCTCCTTCACTGCCACCCTGCAGTTAAAAGCTACCTAGAGCAGCCTCACACTGAGTGCAGGCTCTGGTGGCTGCAGCCACTTAACAAAAGTGGATTTCCGGAGGGTGAAAATTTGCCATCCCTTAATTTCGAGTTCTACTTACTGAGAAGGGCTCTGGAAGTCTTCGTAGGCAACTGCAGGGTCTCTAAGCCTGTCTGGCCAGCAGGGAAGTTTTCTCCCTTGCCTTCGCAGGAGCAGGATGTGAAGGCAGACCTGGGACACTGCTGCCGAGGGCTCTCCACTGTGCGGCGTTGCCAAGACACCCGGGGCAGGCTCCAAAGCCTCCAGATCTCGCCCTGGCTAAGGCATTCCTAATCAAATGCTCCTTTCACCAGAGCTTCCAGCACGGCCACAGGCATCACACAGAGCAAACTACATCAGCTGCTTCCACTCAGGTAGAGCTAAACTGCCAAGTAGTGCTCACACAGGTTTGAAATGAGGCTTAGGACCAAACCAGGCTCTATCTGGAGTTGTAACGAGCTCTCTACCTTACTTTTCTGAAACAAAGCTTTCTGCCTCACCCCCCTGCTTTCTGCTGCTCAGAGGAGATCAGAGACCACTGAAGCTTGCCTTCAGGTTTGATGCTGAAGTCTGCAGTGGTGTCAGTTCTTTCTGAACAACTCCATGAACCTGGTATGCAGCTGCAATATGCCTGACATCTGGAAAGAGTTCATAAAATCAGCTGCTACAGTAACACGAGTGACTAAACCCCTGCATTATGGCAACAGACCTGTGCCAGCCAGGCCTCACCATGCCAGATCATAGAATGGTTTGGGTTGGAAGTGACCTCCAAAGGTCATCTAGTCCAGCCCACCTGCAGTGATCAGGGACATCCTCTACTAGATGACTTTGCTGATCATACAATGTCAGATGCTGGTACAAATGCATCAGGTCTATCCCAAAGATCTCACAGGCCAGAACACAAGATGTATGAGGCTGCAGAGCCAGGAATACCCAGGCGAAAGGAAAACAGAATTCTGAAGCTCATGGCACTGCATTTACCTTGAGGCCTGTGGTGTGCAGCCCTCAACCAGCTTCATCCTTCAACCCAAAAGAGATTAAGCCTGAATAGTTCTGCAAAAAAGATGATAATCCGTTAACAGCACTTGTTATGGACACCCCAGGGAGTGAGGCAGCTGAGAGGGTTCATGTTCTTTACACACAGATGCTGAAGGCACTTCACTCTGCAGCAGCCAAGGCTCAGCTTCTAGGTCAAATCACTGCATGGTTGTGTCTGATGTAGGATCCTCTCCATAAAATGTAGGGATATAGTAAGTCTGTAGAGCTTCTTAATTCAGTGGCTCTCCATTTGGAGCTTGCCTGCAGATATCTCAACATAAAGCAATCTTCCTCCTTATCTGAATGCCCCATTGCAGGGCTGCAGGTTCAGGTTGAGCTGGAGGATGCTGCCCAGCTTACCAGCAAGGCTGACATCAGTGTCCTCAAGAGGCAGACCAGAAGCAGTGATGAAACTTGCTGCAGCTCTGAGTCCTCTTCCCAAGAGCTGGGGCTATGGGGCAGGGGCTGAAGCCAGTTCCTCCACAGAGCCAGGGTGTGCCAGGGTTGTGCAGTGTGAAAGGAGAGGGAAAGGCTCCACTCTCCACAGAGATCACACTTCAGTAAGCTGAGCATGATTACAAACGTATCTCTCCCTTTCACAACTGTCATTAATCTTTCAGGAGGTCTGAATCTGAGAAGGCAAATTAACTCCTGATCTGCTCACACTTGAAGCTTTTTGAAAAAGCATGGCTGAAGTCTGGAATAAATGTGGTAGGCAGCAACCTTTTAGCCTTGCCTGGGAAGTCTGTGCCTAATAAACCGCAATGGTTTTATCAGACTGCTTCCCTCTGCTTCCTCTCTGAGGGGTAATGCAAGTTCCACCCACCACTTAGTTCTGACATGCACAACCCAGAAAAGCCTCAGCTGGCTGTGCCAACGCCAAGTGATAGGTTCCTTTGTTAGAAGATGTCTTGGGGCTTTTGTCCCATTCTTCTAAACACGTCAGGAAAAACGAAGTGCATTGTTAGCAGCCAGCAGAACAGCAGCAGGCAGCAGCCATTCCTCTTCTGAATGGGAGAGAACAATTTCTGATGAAATATAGTTCCTGTTACATTCCTAGATTGCTTTACTGGAGCACTGCCCTGTCTTTCGCCAGCCTCAGGCTGAAAACAGGAATTCTGAAAGAGAAATCCTGGTACTCTCAAAAAAGAATTACAGGAAAAGGTGAAAGTTGTTGCTAAAAGAGCTGTGGAGGGTTTATTTACTGATTTATGTTTAAGTGGAGGCAGCTTCTTAAGCGTTTATGTGATTAAACAGATTTGTTCAAAATCTGGTCAAAAGCAAATTGGAACTCTGCTCTGAAAGGCACCAGAATGAGATTGAAACTATTTCCTTTCTCCTGAGCCAGAATGTTGCTCAAATCAGGATTTTACAGGTATTTCACCTTTGACAGAAGGTAGCTCTGCTCTTTGAATTGGCACTCTGGCTGCTGGGAAGATAGCCACACAGAGGTCACACCAAGCTGGGCTGCTGGGTGAGGGACTGCTGGCTGCAGTGTGAAGGCTCAGGCTTCCTCCCCCAGCCATGCAACCAGTCAGTGCCTGCTCTGGGCACTGCACGGCAGTCGTGGGGTGGCATCTCCTGACACTTCTGGGCTGCCTGAGCATGGTGGGTGCTGCTCTGGAGAGCCCAAGGCAGCTCTGGAGAGCCCAGGCAGACCCAGAGAACCCAAGGCAGCTCTGGGGAGCCCAAGGCCGCTCTGAGGAGCCCAAGGCAGCTCTGGGGAGCCCAAGGCCGCTCTGGGGAGCCAGCACTGGCCTGCAGGCTGCATCTGCGCTCAGCTTGTCCTGCCTAGCAGGGGCTGCTGGCCCTAATGCTGCTTTTGTGGCCCAGCATTGTATAGCAGAAAGGCTTCAATCTGCCCCCTCAATGCCTGTCAAAACGCACTATAGCTGCACTATAGCTGAAGTTTCTCCCGGTGCCCCAGCAAAACTACAGCTATTGAGAAGCTATCTCATTTCTTCCTAGCAGGAGATACAAAGGCACAGAAAAATGCCAATTAAATAACCCACAATAGACTGTGTTAACTACTGCTAGCTAAGAAGCCACCTTGATCCCTTTCTGCATCTAAGATATTCAGCACATGACACTGAGGCCTCAGCTCACAAAGACTTTTCAATTTGGGATTAAAGATGTAGCACTGGGAGCAGCTCTGGTAACCCACAGCAGCAGATCCTAGCAGGGGAGGAGGAGGAACGAATGGCAGAGGGGAGACAGGAGGGGATCTGTGCTGGGGAAGGGGTGCAAAGGAAAACCACTGTTTTAAAACAAGTTTTACCATCTCTGTGACCAGGGAATTGCCTGACCACAGTGGAAGAGAGAAATTCCACAAGCTGGTTGTTCTCTCAAAGCCTGATTCCACTGGCTGGAGCTCCAGTTCTTGAAACATGACCAGAATCTGTGAAAAAAAATCCCTTCCTGAGCGAGGGAGCCCCCCAGGCCTGGGGAGGCCAGACCCAGGGAAAGATATGAAGTCTCCCCAGCAGCAGGTGCTGGAGTGGCAGTTTTTCCACAGGAAGACTTGATTTGTTTCCAGCTTGCATGACTGCTGCTGCAAACGTGGCTGCCTGCTTTCAGGACTTTCTGGAAGAAACTTTTGCTGACTCCCATTTAGCCTTAAAGACTATTTTTAGCTGCTTTTATTTCAGCACATATTCTTGGACAGTCTCTGCTATTTATGTGGTCTCCATTTTCCTTCTCTTGGCTTCTCTGGGGAAAAGTTCCACAAGGTCAGCTATTGAGAGCAGAGCCTGCACATCATTCCTCCCCCTGTGTCCTCCACACAGCAAGGCCTGTCAGAGCACTTCTGAGGTCACCAGCAGCAGCCTTTATCACCACCAAGACAGATAATGGAAAGAAAACAAGCCAAGGATACTCAAACACTCCAGTTCTTCAGACTGCTTGCAAGGCCATCCCGAGGCTGGGTTGGGCAAAGGTCTGATGACCTGGACACAAAACTGAGGGTGCAGCAAATACACAGGGAGGCAGCTGGGTACAACCCAGCACTAAGCATGAGAAAATTGCTGCAATTCGTCTGGGGTGAACCTGACACCAAGACACGAAGTCACCTCTTAGGGTCACATAGCTTTAAAAAATGAGAGGCATGAAGCCAGCAACACATCCCTGGGCAGCAGGGTGGTAGGGGTGTGTCTGCTGTTTGAGCTGGACTGGGTGTCTGCAGGCTTAGTGCTCTAACTTCGGCACAGGTACATGGGCGCAGCTGACAAGCACCTCAAACACATGCACTGAAATCAAACGCACAGCTCCACCAGTGGGAAGTGCCTTACCCCAGCCTGCACTGATTCCTTCCACATATGGGGACAGTGTTGATGTAGTAATTCATTTTCACACTGCTGAGGTCAGATGGTTGCAGCCTGCTGGGCTGTAACCATGCCCATACAAAAGGTTGCTTTTATGAGACGTCGGTGTTTCATACCGCGAGGCTCCTGCCCCTCTCCCAAACGTGGTTACAGGTTTTGAATGAGTCTAAAATATTTTTATGGATGGAAGAGGGACTCATGCATGCAAACACACACTCAAGAGGCATCACAGACACTGGGAAATCCAACTAAACCAGAAGAGAATCAGTCCGAGGTAGAGGTGAAAGCTCTCTCAAGAGTCAAATGTTACAGGAGCCTCAAGCGTGGATAATTTTTATCTTTGAGGTCCTCCTACACAAGTAAACTCTCCTCTACCATGGAGACATCCAGCATGCTCAAGCATACAACCTCACCTTCTAAAGAGCACCTTGTACATTGATCCCAAAAGCATGGCTCAGGCTTATTAGCCTTTCATCTGCCAGGTTAGTAGGAGCTCACAGGGAGCCAACATATGGATGTAGTTCTGAGCCCATTAGCAGCTGTAGTAGAGCAGCTAAGTCCATTACACTGAGCAGTGGAGTTGGTTGGACTCTGTTCTTGTTGCCAACGTGGCAATGATTAGGGCTGCTGGGGGCTCAGCAGGGTAAAAGGGCTGGCAGACCAAACTGATCCCAGGAGCAATTCAAGGAGGGCAGAGAAGCTACACTGGGAGCTGTGGCCCAACAGGTTCCTCTCCTTGAAACCCCTTCTTGGAAACAGGAGTTGTGTGCAAGCTGCATTCTGGGCTACTAAGTGGTAATTAGACAGCTACATGGGAAATAATTACCTGATTAGGAGATGATTAATTAGCATGCTGTCAAGATACAATTATGCTGGCATCTATCTAGGGAATACACTGCACTTCTTTGCTGCTTACAAGATGAGGATGGCAGCACAGAGCACTTCTCCCTGAATCCCTACGGACACGACCAGCAGAAGAGCACAGACGGCAGCGCTGGCAGCCAGGACCCAAGGAAGCTGCAAACACAGAGGGCAGACTGAGCCAGCCCAGCGCTGTCACAGCTGATCAGAAACAGACAGGGAGACAGCTTCCCGAGGAGCACGAACCACCTCAGACTCTATCTGCACCACTCCCGACAACACACAGCCTGCTGGTGGGAGGCAGCAGCAAGTTCTGGCCACCTGTGTGTGGCAGTGTGGGCACCACACTGCACGGGCATCAGCTCCAAAACAAACCTTGTAGAGTCTGATGGATGGCTGCAGGGTAACAGCACAGGCATCTCTGGCCCCTGAGACACCAAAGCACCATGATGGGACAGGGCAAGATTTCCAGCACTAACTCCTTCTAGTGGATTTTACCCCTGCTGATCTTGCTGGAAGCTGACCAGGTGAGTAGGAAAGGCAATGCCCTCTGCAGCACCACAGCCACAGCTCTGAGCTTCTCCCTGCCTGGGGCCAGGGACCCCTGCTTTGCACTCTGCCTTTCATTTAGGCACACTCTGCAGACAGAGGAACAAGGAAAAGCATGCTGGAAAGTTACTGGCCCGTGAAATTGAGCATCCAATTCCATCTACATGCACAGAAACACTGCTGAGTGTTAGTGTGGTCAGAGATGAGAGGCAGCAGGCAGGGTACCAGCTGGGACCCAGGGATGGGCTGCCACTCGGTGATGGACATCTGTGCATGTAGTCACCTGGCTCTTCTGGAAACCAGCCTGGCTCTGCCACCTACCTGGGGCTCATCACTGAAAAGCTCAATTCATCTTCTTCAAACTTGGGAGGAAGAGCAATTTTCTAGCTCCAAGAGAAGCTGTGACAGGAATTGATTGGAGCCTACGGAGCGCCTTGATGGTGTAACGATGGAATAAGCACTGTAGGTGGTTTCAGTGCTAACTCCTTCAGCTACATACCTGTGCCTGTCACCTCCAGGAGTTATAGAGATACCTGGCATGCAGCATCAGTCTCTCAGAAGTAACAAGGCTCCTTACCATGTGTGCAGATCATTGCCATCTGTGTGGGACCCCCTTCTCTTGTCCCCCCAGGATAAATGAAAGCAGTCTACTGGAAGATCATAGAATCATAGAATGGTAAGGTTGGAAGGGACCTCAAGGATCATC